>JAULJZ010064567.1:0-13363 GCA_032270985.1 Heliamphora pulchella | reverse complement strand
TTTTTGGTTTTGCATGTTTAAATGCTTTTTGATGTATGATCGGGATTAGATATGCATGCGGGGTCGGTTCCCAGGGCTATGGGACGTTGTGGTGCGAATTTCGAAAAATTAAAAAAAAATGATATTTTAGAGGCCTATAAATATCTAGAGTTAAATATTTTTGAAAGATATTTTTAAAACTTCTCCAGTAAGTTTTTTTTTTCTCTCTGCCTTCTCTCTAAGTTCTCGGGGGCCCAGGGATCAGTTTTCAACGATCCAACAGCGGATCCTTGTTATTGGCACGGTGGACTACGCGTTCATCCGGACAGAATTCCATTCTAGCGAGGCTTAGTTTTGCACGTGGTTCAAGGCGTTGAGTTTTCAACTCATAGAGGTAGGATTCTAAACCCTACTGCTGTATAAGGGTGCTACGTGTAATCGTGTGTGTTTTTAACGGGTAAATTTCTATAGATCTAATTATGTTTCAAGTTGTGTGTTTGGGCTAAAAACCATTTTTTGGCGATTTTGGTGGATAAAATCGGGTGTCGGGTGTTTCTTTCGTAATTTTGAGGTTAGGCTTGGGCATGTGCATTTTTGAGGGGGTTGGATGGGAGTTTGTAGGCTTCGACTCGAGGTATGGAGGTGGAAACCCGTAGCTCAGAACCAGTTTCTTCTTGGATTTGGTTCTTGGGTTCAGTCGACTGGACCGTGAAGGGTAGTCGACTGGACTGTGTGTTGGGCTTTTTGGTCCTTTTTTCAGAGTATTTTTCAGTCGGCTGTAGGGTGGGTCCAGTCGACTGGACCTGGGCTATTTTGTGTGGGTGTCTTGGTGGGTGGTTTCTTGGTTTCCAATTAGTTTTTAATGGTATTCGGTTGATTGATTATGGGGTTAGTTAATTGAAATACTATCGGATGCCTTTTGGGGTTTGGTTGGTCATGTGGTGGCTTTGGGAGTCGTGTCTGTCTTCGGGTGTTTTTGTGCTACCGTCCTTAGGTGTGATGTGCATGGTTGGTTTTGAGTGTTGTGGCACGGTAGTGTGCGTGCTGGTTATGTGTGGACGTGTGAGTTCGTGGTTCGGTTTAAAGGTGGGTTCGGTAAGAACCGTTCTGTGGGAGGTTCAGGTGTTGGCCTCCGGGTTAGGTGTTGGTTGTCCCGGTGTGTGGACGGGTCCCTGTGTGTGGATGGGTTGTTCGGGTGATGTTTGGCCGGTGGCGTCGTGATGTATTGCTATACATGGTTATGTGCATTTATAACTATTTATTTATGTACGAATTATGTAGTGGATTACTTGTTTCGGTATCATTACGTGTACCGTGATTGCATGCTTTAAAACTCAGAAGTTTTATAGGCATGGTTATGTGGATATGAGAAATGGATGTATGTGATGCATGTTGCATGAGTTGCAGGTGTTGTGTGAGTCGTGTGTGTAACATGTGACGTGGTTTATGTAACGTAGTGATATTACGTGACTCTATGCATTTAAACCCTGGTTTAGTATGCATGTGGTGATTCGGTGTTATCCTATAGTTTTCAGTGTTATCCCGTAATGCTTAGTATTATCCTGTGGTGTTCAGTTTTATCCTGTAATGTGCGGTTTTATCCCGTGGTATTCGGTCTTATCCCAAGGTATAATCCGTGGTCGACAATTTTATCCTGTGGCTTACGGTAAAGTATGCAGTTTTATCCCGTGGTTTGGTTTGCGATTTTACCCCGTGGTTTGGTCTATGGTTTTACCCCATAGTATACGATTTTATCCCAGAAATGTATGTTTATGTACTGATCTTTATCTCAATGTTAGGACTGTGATTGCGGCTTGTGAACGCTGGTTATATGCATCTGTATTTCGTTCTGTTGTAGTTAAGGTCTCTCGGTCTGAGTGGTTACATGGATTGCATGAACTGCATTATGGGACAGATAGACCAATTTTCAAATTATTTTCAAGTGTCGTGCGAATCACGATCTAAAAACTATTTTCAAGGCTCCTGTGAGTGAGTCAAAAGATGGTTGTTTACCTCGCTTTCCCATTTGCATGTGAAAATCATTTTGAAGGCGTGTAAGAGAGTCTAAAATTGCACCTCGTTTTCCTAGCATATTTCGTTTATACTGCATGTATTATCTAGTTTCTGCTGAGTTTTGGCTCACGGTGTGGGATTTGATTTTCTTCAGGTACCGGTCACGCAGGTTGATATAGAGGTGCCGGAGAGGTGGAATAGTTATAGTCTTCATTTTTGTTCTTTCTGTTACATGTATGTTGTAACATGTTTCCTGGTGTTGGAACCGTGTAATGTATGCCGTTTGGCGATTATATACAATGCATGTATGTTTTATTTTGAGTGTGTATTCTCGGGGTGGTTGTTAATGGGTGTTTCACGTGACTCAAAGCTTGGGGTGTGACAATTCATGTATGGAAAAAAAACAAAACATACACAGCAGATTTCAACAATTCATCCATGCATGAATTCTTTAGTCATCATCCATAATCCCAAGCATTATGCGCCTGTTGGTGCACGTAGCCCTTGACGCTGCTTTTCGAAAATTAGTGTTGTGCTTGGGACTTGTGTTGCTTGGAAATATCAGCGTCGAAATAGTGCGGGAGTAGCGCCATGTTTGGCGCCGCTTGTTTACTATGTTCTTTCATTGGAGAGCTGCTGCGCGCTTACTGCTTGGGAATTGCCGAAGTTGTATGTGGGAACCGGCGCTGCTTGCGCCGGCGGCTTGTTGGAAACCGTAGCTTTGTTGTTACAAAGATTCCGCAGCCTTAGGCTGCGTTTGGCCCTCCTTTTTTATTTATTTAACTAGAAAAAAATATTAGAGAGAAAAAAAATGCTGCGAAGCAACAAAAAAAATTAATCCGTGGCTATAATTGCCAGAACTACCACCGATTGCCATCGCCAACCACCGTCGATTGCCGCCGCCTTCATTTTTCCATACTTGTTCTTTATTTTATTTATTTTTCTTTCTAATAAACTAGAAAAAAAAAAACTTAAAGAACAAAAAAGAAAATTTTATCGATACCTATGTCCCATAGGCTCACATTTGATCTAAAAAAAAATTAATCTATCACGGTCAACCCTCGTGATTATAAAAATATTAATCATCATCCACGCATTCAATCAAATATGAAAATAAATAATGATCATAAAATCGAGATTAGAACGCCTGCAAAACAAAGTTAACAATAATTCTAAATCTACCCGGCCCCGATAACCAAAAAAAACAAAGCAAAATGGCTCTGATACCAATTATTGGGAGGCAAAACTACCAAGATCATTGTTTTTGCAAATAATTTTCGGTAAAAAATTATCTGGACTGACAAACGCCGAAACGGGCTCCAGATAAAACTTTTGACATAGAACGATCAAAATAAAACCCGTGCAACCAAAGTTAATTTAGAAGAATACCTTTTGTTAATCTAATCTTCAACTACGCCTTGATTCCGAGTTGAAGCTCTAATTAGATCTTCTACTGTATTTTCTTACGTGATCCTCGAACGTAGTGTGGGATACAGACTATCAAGGATTCGTACCGGTAGAACCTCGATATATTTAGTCTTGAGAGACAAAATATGATCTATCAATAATAATAAACTGGTTCAGCCTACTCGCAGATATATATAGGGCTACAGCAGGGACTTGGGGAGTAATTATGAGTAAGACTTCTAGTGAAACACAGATACCTACCAGCGGTTTTTGTAATTATGGAAAGACAATGGTTTTTGAAATTTCTATAAAATACTGAATTACAGTTCACACCACTAAAGAACTATAATTGCATTCTGATCCATAATCTCAAGACCTTCTTGCATTGAGCTCCTGTTATTAAATGCTTACCATTTCTCCCCACGTTAAGATTCTCGATACCTGCCAATTAAATTTAATTACTGACAATTTAATTTAATCAGCATCTTGACATTCTTTAAGCCCTTTCACTTAACTTATTTGACTGCCGGATAATCAAATCCACCTGTAGGGTTTGGCCTGGTCAAAACTTATAAATATCGTTATGGGGGTATCGTCAATCCCGATCTTTCGGGACGTGAATTCCATCAATAATTAATATTTGTCATATAAATAATACCGCAATTCAACTCACCGGGAATATAGACCCATATAAGATTGCACCCTCTAATGAATCAAAACAACAAATATTAAATATATACAAATCAATAATTATTTCAGGATTAAAAGAATAAGCACTATTCATAATAACCTTGGGATGTAAATTAATTTATATAGTGAGTACAAAATTAATTACCCAAATTGTCCCGTTCAATACACACAAAGTATACTAGCACAGAGGGTCGGAACAATAGACGACGCTATTATCTGTTCTCCGTAACCAAGATAGGCCTACTAAGATTCTGTGCTACAGTCGTACCGATGGTATGTCAATTTTCATCTAAACTGTGAACATAAAACTTATATTCTGCAAGAACCTAAAATTTGATCTCCTGTGTGCAAGTCGAACTCTACATACCAGATTAAATACTTTACAGAATATTGGACATCCATACATATCAAAAAAATAATGCACATACATTGTTCATAAATATTCTCATAAAATAGAAAATTAATATTAAAAATAAAATTAAATATTAAAAACATGATTTTCAGTATACGTTCTTAACAGTTGACCACTACTTGGACACTGTTGGGGTTTGAGTCTAGTTTTGAGAAAGTGATTTTCACTTTTAATTGTGGCGGTTGAACCAAGAACATGTTTCTATTTGCATTATTGAGAAGGTTCTCTATAATCTGTGATATTTTTATGTTCAAGAAAATGCATCAATTTCTATGTTTTCGTGAAAAATATGATGAACTATTTTTAGAAAGTGTTTTCAGTTTTCCTTAACTAAGTAACTATCTTTTCTGTTTATGATAATGCTAAGTACGCTCTCTTGTAACCTCTATGGTTGTACAAAATAGGAACCCCTAGGAGTTGGTCCACCACAGGCGTCGTCGAGTAGTTTTGGATCTGGTGTTGGGAATCGTTTCGGTCCAGTTTTTCTTTTGTTTAGTTTTTAGTTTTGGTAGAGCTTCATGTATAAGACCTGAAGGATTTTGATGTTTTAGAAGCAATGTATGCCCTAGAGGTGGTGAATCCCTAGTGACTTATGTTTGCCCCCTTTTGACATCAAATAATCTCCCAAAACATTTACAAAATCGACAAAGAGAACAATTCCCACATATCCCAACCCACAATGGTAGATACAGAATGGACTCCAATATGTTATGAGTATGACAGTGATAATGCCCATGATGTACAACATGAATCTCCAAAACACAATTACTTATAGCATAGCATGACTAGGCATGACGATGTACAATTCAACATAGCATAAGGTATTAGAAGTTAGAACATGGAGTACAACTTTTAAAATATAAGTATTCATCTCATAGCATGGTCGTGCTACATCAAATATATACTTTTAGTTAGTATTCATCTCATTTAAATCAAGAAAATTATATAAAGCAAGTCACACAACAAAACATGCTTTGTCATACACTTAACAAAACATGCTTTGTTCTAGTTTAATATGTTCCCTATAAGTCTCATTAATAGTTCTAAGGATAGTTCTTTGAAATAAATTAGAGATATAAGCCATTTTGTAAAATAGGTTCAGTTAGCTACAAAACACACAACAGAATCTATCTATAGCAGAGGATTTAAAAATAGTTTGAGGGATCAGCTGAGGGTATTTAGGTCTGATTTATGGATACTAATTAGTTCAATATGTTACCTACAATTTTCATGAAAATCACCTTTGGAGTAGATCACTAAAAATATGAGTTTCTGGCCATACAAAAATATGTGACTGAGGGTTCTACTACTCACAGATCCACAACAATGACATTAAGAAGTGTTTAGGCATATCAAATCTCAATATTTTGGATTCTTTTTGGTGGAGAGAAAGATATACATGTTATTGACAACTTTTACGCTTTGACCTAAGGTCAGATCTCGTTCTGAACTAAGATTTTTAGGTCTGCAAAACTGAGTGGTCAGAAACTAACACACTTTGGCAAAAATGTCATATCTCAAGTTCTATTAATTCAAATCAGTTCAAATTTTGTATGAAACATAACATAAAAACCTAGGTCTGGATATAAATAATACACTTAGATCATTTTTTTATATTTAGTTATGATATTTCAAAATTCGGGACTGAAAGTTACAAATGCTTAAAAATCAGGCCTTTGAGAGTTCTAGCCTCCTAGCTCATGGTATGTCCATATATGGTCCTTATTCATTGCATGCATGTATTTTAGGCTCAAATATCATTGTTCCAGAACTTATATAAACCATCAAACTAAAAAATAACAATATGCAACCAGTCACACTAACATACTAAACTTGAACAACCTCTATTTCACCTCTATAACGACTTTTTGATCCATTTTCGGTTCTTGTTTACTGTACTAGGGGCAAAATGGATATTTTACCCTAATTATGAGAAATTTTGATTTTTAATCTAATATTTCATGTCATTTACTAATTTAGAATGTTGGGAGTCGTTCCTAAGTTTAGGGTTTTGCCTATTGAGTATTAGGTCTTTTTAAGATTTTCGGATCGAATTAGGGTTTCGAATTGAGTTAGGATTTCTAACCTTCTTGCGACCTAAGACCTTGTTGGCTAATCATCGCTAATACTAGGGTTTGAGCCGAGTCATTATATTGCATTTTCATTCACTTTCATGCATAAAAGGAAACACTCTAAAAAATCGTTCGTTTTCGTGCTCTGCAACAACATTGTGCATTTTCGTTTATTTTTGTATATAAAAGAAAAAGACTCCAAAAATCGTTCGTTTTCGTGCACCACGGTGGTACTTTGCATTTTCATTCATTTTTGCGCACCACGATGATATTGTGCTTTTTTGCTCATTTTCGTACATAAAAGCAAACACACTTAAAAAATTGTTCATTTTCACGCACTACAATGATATAGTGCGTTTTCGTTCATTTTCATGCATAAAAGCAAACATACTTCAAAAATTGTTCGTTTTCGTGCACTGCGATGGTATTTTGTGTTTTCGTTCATTTTCATGCACTGTGATGAGCATTTTTGCTCATTTTCGTGCATAAAAGCAAACACACTTCAAAAATTGTTCATTTTCGTGCATTGCGATAATATAGTGTGTTTTCGTTCATTTTTGTACATAAAAGCAAACACACTCCAAAAATCGTTCTTTTAAGTACACCGCGATGATATTTTGTATTTTCGTTCATTTTTGTGCACTGCAATGATATTGTGTTTTTGCTCATTTCCGTGCATAAAAGTAAACACATTCCAAAAATCATCCGTTTTCATGCACTGGGATGATATGATGTGTTTTCATTCATTTTCGTGCATAAAAGTCAACACACTCTAAAAATCGTTCATTTATGTGTACCGCGATGATGTTGTGCATTTTCGTTCATTTTTTGTGCATAAAAACACACTCCAAAAATCGTTCATTTTCGCGCACCGCAATGATATTGTGCGTTTTCATTTATTTTCATGCTTAAAAGCAAATATACTACAAAAATGGTTCATATTCATGCACCGCGATGACATTGTGCATTTTCGTTTATATTTGTGCATAAAAGCAAACACACTCTAAAAATCGTTCATTTTTGCGCACCGCGATGATATTGTGTGTTTTCGTTCATTATCGTGCATAAAAGCAAACACATTTCAAAAACTATTCCTTTTCATGCACCACAATGACATTGTACGTTTTTGTTTATTTTCGGACATAAAAACAAATGCACTCCAAAAATCGTTCATTTTTGCGCACTGCAATGATATTGTGCATTTTCGTTCATTTTCATCCCAAAAGTAAAAACACTTCAAAAAACGTTCATTTTCGTGCATTGCGATGATATTGTGCATTTTCATTCATTTTCATGCATAAAAGGAAACACACACAGAAAATCATTCGTTTTCGTGCACCGCGATGACATTGTGCGTTTTTGTTCACTTTTGTGCATAAAAGCAAACACACTCCAAAAATCGTTCCTTTTCGTGCACCGCAATGGTACTTTGTGTTTTCATTCATTTTTGTGCGCCACGATGGTATTGTGCGTTTTCACTCATTTTCGTGTAAAAAGCAAAAACACTTCAAAAATTGTTCATTTTCGTGTGCCGAGATTATATAGTGGTTTTAATTCATTTTCATGCATAAAAGCAAGCATACTCCAAAAATCGTTCGTTTTCGTGCATCGCGATGGTACTTTGGATTTTTGTTCATTTTCGTGCATAAAATCAAACACTTAAAAAACTGTTCATTTTCGGGCAATGCGATGATGTAGTGCTTTTTCGTTCATTTTCGTGCATAAAAACAATCACACTCTAAATATCGTTCATTTTCGCGCACAGCAAACATATTATGTGTTTTCGTTCATTTTCCTTCTTAAAAGCAAACATATTACAAAGATCGTTCCTTTTTGTGCACCGCATTGACATTGTGCACTTTTGTTTATATTCTTGCATAAAAGTAAACACACTCCAAAAATCGTTCATTTTTGCGCACCGCGATGGTATTGTGCATTTTCGTTTATTTTCATGCATAAAAGCAAACACACTTCAAAAATCATTCCTTTTCTGCACAACATTGACATTGAGCGTTTTTTATTATTTTTGTTCATAAAAGTAAACACAAAAAATCGTTCATTTTTGCGCACCGCGATGATATTGTGCATTTTCTTTCATTTTCATCCCAGAAGCAAAAACACTTGAAAAAACGTTCATTTTAGTGCGTCATGATGATATTGTGCATTTTCCTTCATTTTCTTCATAAATGGAAACACACTTTGAAAATCGTTCGTTTTCATGCACCGCGATGACATTGAGCGTTTTTGTTCATTATTGTGCATAAAAGCAATGACACTCCAAAAATCGTTCCATTTCATGCACCGCGAATATATTTTGCATTTTCGTTCATTTCCATGTGTGAAAAAAACACACTCCAAAAATTCTTCATTTTTGTGCACTGCAATGATATTGTGCATTTTCGTTAATTATCGTGCATAAAAGCAAACACAATTCAAAAATTCCATTCATCGTGATGTCATTGTGCATTTTCGTTCATTTTCGTGCATAAAAGCAAACACACTCCAAAAATCGTTCATTTACGTGCATCGCGATGATGTTGTGCATTTTTGTTCATTTTGTGCATAAAAGCAAACACACTCTAAAAATCATTCATTTTTGCGCACCAAGATGATAATGTGCGTTTTCATTCATTTTCATGCATAAAAGGAAACCCATTTCAAAAATCGTTCATGTTCTAGCACCGCGATGATATTGTGCGTTTTCGTGCATAAAAAGAAACAAACTCTAAAAATCGTTCATTTTCACGTACCGCGATGATATGGTGCGCTTTCGTTCATTTTTGTGCATCGCGATGATATTGTGCGTTTTCATGCATTTTCGTATATAAAAGAAAACAAAGTCCAAAAATTGTTCCTTTTTGTGGACCACGATGGTATGGTGCTTTTTTGTTCATTTTCGTGCATAAAAGCTTACACAGTCCAAAAAGCTTTCATTTTCGTGCACCTTGATGACATTATTCATTTTTGTTAATTTTCGTGCATAAAATGCAAACACACTATAAAAATCGTTCATTTTCGTGCACTGCGATGATATTGTGCATTTTTGTTCATTTTCATGTATAAAAGCAAGCACACTCCAAAAATCGTTCATTTTTGCGCACCGCGATGATATTATGCATTTTCATTCATTTTCATGCGTCGCGATGATATTGTGTGTTTTCATTCATTTTCGTGTATAAAGGCATACACACTCCAAAAATTGTTCATTTTCATGCACCGCAATGGTACTTTGCGTTTTCATTCAATTTTGCCCACCACGATGATATTATGCATTTTTTTCTCATTTTCGTACACAAAAGCAAATACACTTCAAAAATTGTTTATTTTCGTGCACCGTAATGTTATAGTGTTTTTTCGTTCATTTTCAAGCAAAAAAACAAACGCACTCCAAAAATCGTTCGTTTTCGTTCATTTTCATGCACTACGATTGTAACGCCCCGATTTTAAAACAATAAAAACAGAGAAAATATAGGAAATTCCTCCAAATGAGGTGATCATTTCTTTTGAAACACAACCTAAAAAAAATCAATTTATATCCCAAAAGGTAGTTTAAACATATTTAGAAAAAATCCCATTCCAAAACAAATTTCGATGAAAAACTACCGAGCGGAGTCCGCTCGTGTTAGCCCTCCACTACTTGAGCAGTTAGGCACCCGAGAGCATCCTAGCCAAAATCTTGAAAATTTTTCTATGAGTTGGGAAAAATATTTGATTAACACAAGTCTCAAACATGCTTTTTGATAAGCTTTAATATAAGGTAAAACATGCATTTGGAAAGAAACAAGTCAATTTAATCCAAAAACTTAAAATTTCAATATTTGAAACTATAATATTTCATCCAAAAATCAAGAAATTCGATCTAAAGTACGAGTCCAACGCCTTCGCAGGCATACAAAATATGTGAACATAACCTTAGGGTCTTACAAAGGGTTACTCCAACCCACAAAACAATTATCCAAGAAGAATTACATTTACAACAATTTCTCTTTTCAAAAGGGGAGATACAAATAAGGATGTAATCCTATCAACTACCCAAAAGGGGTCCAGCAACCGTCATCTCAGTCCAAAATCTTCTTCCCGCTATCACCTGAAATGTTGTTAAATAACATGAGCTGAAGCTTGTAGGAAAAAGACTTACAACGAACATATGCATGACATATGAAGATGGTTATACGGGATGCACACATAAGTATAACCAAAAAACACGTCATTTGTCCCAAATCAAATTCCTAATACATAACCAAGTTTTGTGTAAAATGATTATCATTCCATACTACATAATTTCAGTGAAATTAACCATTATACTTCATCATCATGTCATTCTCAACCCATTCAACGCATTTTCACATCCCATCATTTCATCTGGTTAAGGTTTTACCAACCTAAGTATTTTATCAATTCATTCAAGTACCAAGGCCGACCGGCGCCTATAGACTCAGGCGTATTTACCGCCATCGGTCCATGCAAGGCCTGAGGGATAAATACTCATTCTATAGCCCGACACGGATAGCATACTTTTTTAGTTTCCCACGAAAACATCGACGGGTGGGCACGCTTTTACGGGAATTAACCCGATGATAGGGCGTACCTTATATTACGCAAGTTTCTGGTCTTTTACCAAGGAGCAACTCGTGCTCAAACTTAATTATTCAATTTCATCACACGGTACATTAATCATTTAATTGTTCCATTTCTTTAACAATCAACACGAGTCCAACCATTAACCCGATTCCTCTCACCAAACCCATATAATTACATACAATTTTTGGTTTTATATTAAAAACCCTAAATTTTCACACCCAGCAATAACATGTGCCACACAACTCATGAGATATAAGTACAATAGGTTATCCCAATCCTCAATTTACCAAAAATCACATCAATTTCAACATATGAGTCCCTCAACCCCAAACCCCCCAATTTCCATGATTTTAACTCAATTCAAAACCCTAGCTCAACATTTTTGACGTATTCAATGACAACGTAAAGATAGAATCAAGTTAAATCAACCATAGATCTAAGATTTTTCCTTCATTAACATCAAACCCTAACCTAGGGCTTTAACAACACCATTTTCATGCTTTTATGCTCATATATTTCAAAATATGACATATATCACATAGATATTTACGAATAGTCATAGATCCTACCTTTATAAAGTTTTAGCACCGAGGAGAATGCCCTAACAAGCCCTAAACACGTGATCCTCCAATTGAAATATGAGAAGAGAGTCTCCAACGCAAACATCGGGCCTCTAACGGTTGAGTCACCAAGAGGGAAGCAAGAAAACTCACCGAGAGATGCCTAGAGAGCTCTAACAAGCCTCCAAACCCAAACCCTTGCTCCTCCATTCTGTTCTAGAGAGAGAGAGAGAGAAGAAAAATAAGAAAAAGAGCCCAAATCGCAACATTTAAAGTCTGCTCACCAACTGTCCACTCGAGCGGACCCCCACCGCTCGAGCAGTCCCCTCACTCAGGACCTCTCTGTAACGTCCCGAACCCCGGGAACCGGTGGACACAACCCAAATTATGGATATAAATGCTATCAACAAAGACCTTTTTTAAGAACAACCCTTAATTTTTTTTTTTTAGCAACCATAATAAAAAAACATTTTTTTTAAACCATAGACGTATGTATCAAAAAGGGCAAACAAAATTCTTAATCTCCAAGAGTTCATTTACAATGCTTATATTATTACAATCATCCACTTTACTTTCTGTACAATCATAATGTAATGTAAACACAAAAGAAATATTAGATTTTTCTTCTAGTCCTTTCCCACATGTATCTTCTGCCCTGATATCGCCCCGAATCCTCGATACCTGAAATGGTTTTGTATATATATATATATATATATATATATATGAGCCGAAACTCGTAGGATAATGACTAATCAAGTATATTATGCATGATTTGTGAGGTGTGATGGGCAACCGAAATAAAATGCAAGTTTCACCACTTATTAGTATTATTCATACGCACACACTCACGCACACCAATGTGTTCTGTGAAATCCGGAATCGTCTCTTTTTTAGACTTATGAATATATGATGTGTTTTGCATGTATATTTCTAATATGTGTGATTTACTCGTTTTGATGCATATTTAAGTTTATCTGCGCATGCGGGGTTGGTTCCCGGGGTTGTAGGGAGTTGCCGTGCGAATTTCAAAAATAAAAAAAAAAGATATTTTGGAGACCTATAAATATCGGGACTTAGATATTTTCTAAAAGATATTTTGAAGACTTAACTTATAAGTTTCTTCCAGTTTTCTCTATGCCTTCTCTCTAACTTTTCGGGGGTCCGGGGCTTGATTTTTGATAAACCAACTGCTGATCCTTAGTATCGGCATCGTGGTCTACGCATCCACCCAGTCAGAATTTCATTCTGGCGAAGCTCGATTTTGCACGTAGATCGAGATGTCGAGTTTTGAACTCACCGATGTAGGATCCTAGACTGTGTAACTGTTGGAGGGTACTACATGTAATCCTACATGTTTCTATCGTTTTAAAACACATGAAAAGTGATTTATGTTTCAAATCCAATTTTAGGTTAAAAATCGTTTTTCGGCGTTTGCTAGATGAAATCGAAAGAGGGATGTTCCTTTCGAGGTTTTATGACAGCCTTAAGCTCGGGTATGCTTCTAGGAATCAAAACGGGTGTTTTTTAGGCTTGATCCGAGATTTAGAAACCAAAATCGTAGCTCAAAACATCATCTGGGCTGGTTCAGTCGACTGAACCCATGAGTTCAGTCGACTGGATCATCATGTGGGAGGTTCAGTCGACTGGAC
>JAULJZ010064536.1:0-13364 GCA_032270985.1 Heliamphora pulchella | reverse complement strand
ATATAAATATGAAATCATAAATGCAAAACCATCTCAAATTGTTTCTCATTAATATGCCAGGGATCCAGAATAAAATATATAAAAAGCATAACTTTTTAGTATATATTCCCAACAAACGCAACGGTAACAACTATAGATTTATATCCATTACCTATCCCTTAAGTCGTATAAGACCCGTCAGGTAATGACAAACTCTATACGAAGTCACAACAACACACGCACACACGCACACCTTCAACGCTTTCATGAGATTCATCCAACTCGTGGTCTCAAAAATAAGGCACCGATATCGAGCGGGCATATAGATCCAAGTAACGCTACCATCCACCTGGCCACACAGGTCCCATGGAGTAACGGAACCTTCTATACCCCAACATGATCTGCGTCCTTTCTCGGTTCACTAGCCGGCGGGTAGAGAAACATATTCTGTGCAGTGTTCGATCTTTCACCGTGGAGCAACTCGTGCCTCGAATTTACTGGATCCGAAGATCTTTGCACGGTCATTTTTCAATAACATGTTTAAAAACGTATCCGTGTGAGTCCAACCCAAATGGTTCCTCTCACCAGACCCACATAACAATGTGAGTCCAACCCCGAAGGTTCCTCTCACCACAATACCATGAGTCAAACCCAAAAGGTTCCTCTCGCCAAACCCATAGTTCGACTATGAAAATAGTTATACATTAAAAATGTATACAGATTCATCCATCAACATGGAGATCAAATAAAGCATTATCAAAATGTTTCAACCGTTTTCAAAACCACTTTTTGAAAACCAACCAACCAGAAGTCATATAATGTAATAAACAAAGAAAAGTGAAAAACATGCTTTTTACCCGAAAAACCAAGGTTTAAACATATAATATGGCATTTAAAGCATTTTCCATCGATGAAAAGCATATAACTGTGCGTAGCACCCTTTAACAACAATAGAGTCTAGGATCCTACCACGTTGAGCCAAAAGCTCGATGTCTCGAAAATTGAACCTCGACGAAATGAGATTCTGCTCAAATAGATGTGAAGCCCTCAACACCAATATCACGGATCTACTGTCTGATTACTGAAAATCGATTCCCGAGCCCACCAAAAGCTAGAAAGAAGGTGGAGAGAACCGAAACTTAGCTTAGAAGCTAAGAAATCCAAAATATCTCTAAGCTCCTGATATTTATAGAATTTCACGCAAGAACTCCACCGTTCGACCGCCCAACCACTACTTGAGCGAACCCCTGCTAACATACATTCGGGCACACCACTGCTCGAGCATACCATCGCCGCTCGAGCGGTCACCACATCGACCCACTCTCTACCACCACCCCGCTCGAGCGCACACCCACCGCTCGAGCGGTCAACGCTAGGTTAAAAAATGAACAGAAGAAGCTGGGCCAAACACTTTCCATACCTTTGTCCGAACATTCCTTAGTGTCTCATTGTCTCCTCTGAACTTACCTCTCATGCATATTCAAGCTCAAAGTATCCACTTGAAACTTCACCGAGGTCAAAAGTTAATCTTTACTCCCGTCAACACTTAAATCATTTCAAAAATGAAACGGGTTAGGGTCTCACAGAGTCCATCTCCCTACAACAATTTTACTAACTCATTCTCAAACCACTTTCTTGTCCATAACATTCATCTTACATTGCTTAGTTAAATTTTTAAGTTTCAAATCATACATTAAATCATCACCATTTGTATATCGACTCAATAAAACTCAATGTTTTCATTGAATCATAAGTCTCAAACATATTTTCATAATTTCCTTCATTCAACAACATATAATAATCCCATTACAATCTTATTATTCATATATGTTGTGATTACTTTATCTTTCACTAATACAATTTCAAATCATATTTCATTAAATAAAGTCTGAAACGTACATTCACTTAACCCATTTATTTTAATTAAGTAAATGAGTGGCATCACGAACATTTTAATTATCCAAGTCATGTCAATAGTTTAATTTACTAAGTTCAAGAATTGATATTTCCTGGCCTCAACCACATTTTTTTTTGCATTCATTTATGTTACTACCTTTAAATCTTTGAATTCAAACATCTGTATCATTAATCCCAAATCAATCTTTATATCGTTTTAAAGTTATCCCACATTTATCTAAATACACATCTATGAACACCAGGTTTGGATTTATTTGTTTAACAAATTTAAATTATGAATGCATCAAAGTCTTTCTTAATGATCCCTGTCACGCCCCGACCCTGGGAACCCATGAACCAACCCAACCGTCCTGCATACAAAGGTCACTAACGACCTGTTTCCTTCACTAAAGGTTTGAGTTCGAAACATATTAAAATAAAAACTTTTCATTAAGCAATTAAATTCTCTTACATATCCACTTCAAACAAATGCTTTTGATTTTCCAAGAGTCCATTTACAACCACTATATCATTATAACCATCCACTCAGATGTACATATAAACATAGTACAAAATTTCAAAGAAATAAAAGATCATTCTTCTAGCTTCTAGCTTTTCCCACAAGGGAACATTGGCACTGGTATCACCCTTGGTCCTTCGAACCAAAAATGGTTTACATACATACATGAACCGAAGCTCGTAATATATAGATTAACTCGGATGTAATGCATGATTTGTGAGGTGTGATGGGTGCAACTGAAGTAAATATGCAAATTTTTACTAGTTCATTATTCCTTCACACGCACACACCCACACACACCAATTTGTGCCCATTTATCCTTTCATATTATCCATCTCATTATCTAATTCTTTACAAAAATCATGTCACATTTTCATTACCCAGTTTATCACAAAATTGTATCACATCTAATGAACCGGTCGGGTGCAGCTTATAGAAACCTCACCCTAGTAATTTTCAATGGGCTACGCGAAGCTATTGGGTAATAAATAGCTATATAACTTACCACGATACAACACCACATTTCGGGGGCTTACCCGTGGGCATGTGGCTCCATCTTGCACAAGTTTCCAATATTTCATCGCAGAGCTGCTAGCCCAACATAATCCACATCAATCAATACGGTTCATTATTTGTTTATTTTCACAAAAACCTAGGAGTTCAACCCACAACTGCTTCATCTCCCAATCATTTTCACACATTATCGTTACAATTCCAAATTCAACTTTCCCAATCAAGTTCTATTTTAGTATTCAATCCTTTATTTTCAATTCAAATGCAATCATGAATTTCAACCCACAATTTCTCATAAATCACTTTTCATTTATCAACTTCATGAAATGCCAACGCATAATTAACTCACACACGACCATACCATTTGGAACAAAATGGAATGCACCCATTATAGGTAGATATATATGTATACGTAAGTTTGTAACACCCCGCTCCCGCAAGGCACCAAAACTACACAAAAGGATAAGATCCCGCCGCAGACCGGCAGCCCAAGAGATAGACAAGGAGTAAACTTTAAACAACCACAAATATCTTAATATCAAAATAGGTAAACATGAGTCACTAGGGATTCACCATCCCAAGGCATACATTACTTCTAAAAGGTCAAAAACCTTCAAATCTTATACATGAAGCTTTGCCAACACTACAACTAAACAAAAGAAAGACTGGCCAAAATGATTTCCAACACCAGAACCAAAACTACTCGACGACGCTTGTGATGGACCAACTCTTAGCCGTTCCTGGTATCTGCAACCACAGAGGTTACAGGAGAGCGCACTTAGCATTGTCATGAACAGAAAAGATAGTTACTTAGGTAAGGATAATTGAAAACTCTTTCTAAAAATTATTCATCACATTTTTCACCAAAATATAGAAACTGAAGCATTTGCATGAATATGAAAACATCACAGATTATACAGAATCTTCTCAGTATTTCAAACAAAAATATGTCCTGGCTTAACCGCCACAAATTTAAAATGCATGACCACTTTCTCAAATCTAGACTCAAACCCGAACAGTGCCCAAGTAGTCGTCAACCTCACGATCGGGAGTTCCAACGGTACCGTAACCACAATTCTTAATGCACGGATAGCAACGTGATGAAATGAGGGCCACTATTTACCAAGCACGAGTGGTATGTGCTGTCTGGGACTTAGTCCGCAACGCCATTAAGGCAAAAACCCCCGCTCAACGGGAAACCTCCCCTATAGGGATAAATGAAAAACCTATAGTTGGGTAACCTCCCTCATAAAGGGATATAAAAGGGCTGAAAACCCTTGTAACTTAGTACTTTGGAACCACCACACAACATTAATCATACTTTCATAATAACATCATGCTAGCTCAAAATAGCATAGATAGCACACTTGAATTAAAGACATCATGACATTTGAAAATAATAGGTTCATGCAATCATCAAAACTGGCCATAGTTCAAAACATGCGCTTCAAAGCATTTTCATGCATCATTTAGATAACTTAAGTTCAAGATAATGGCTAAGCACTCTCACCTTGTATAATATGCGTATGAACAGAGCCTCCCCCAGCAAGCTAAGCAGGACCTCCGGGTTCTACAATTTCCTTGCCTAACAAGCAAAGCGCCACTCGTCCTATAACATGGAAACCTCCCCCTTTAGCCGATGAAACTAAAATGATTCAGACTGTTGAATGTTTTCGTTGGTTTTAAGGACCATGGTTACTTTCTTTTTTTGTTTAAGAGGTACTACGCACTTGCCCAAACCTTTACTTGTTTAAAGATTTAACTTAACCATTTATTACTCTCTTCCAAACCATTAAATTCTGAGGTTCCGCAGCTACTTCAGGTACCTCGACATGGAATCGGATTATGATTATTAACCACCATCTAGATAAAAATATTTTCTACAACTCTCGGATTATGATTATTAACCACCAGCTAAAGAAAAATGGTGAACAATTCATCCTAAGCAAAAACGGTTCAGCATTTTCTCCAGATTTTACCCAAAATTAAGCTTCTGTTGCTCTCAATTTTGGGGTATCAAATTAAGTCCAAATGATCCCATTTTTTAGTATGTTCTATTTCAACATGTCCTCTACAAGTTTCATGTTTTGAGCTAAGGGTAGTTGTTTGAAACAAGTTATACTTATTGGCCATTTTAAAAAGTAGGTTCTGTCAGCCACCAAAACTCAGCAGTGCCGGTTTTGGACAGAGGGTTTGAAATGGTTTTCGGCTACCATCCCGAGGATTTAAGGTCTAATTTTTGGGCATAAAGTACTTCAATATGTTAGATACAATGTTCATGTAGACCACTTTTGGAACAGGTCACTAAAAATAGGGGTTTTGGACAATATAAAAATATGTGACAGAATGTTCCTCGAGAGCTGAAAATCAAAAGAAAATTTCAGAGGGATTTTAACCTATCAAACCTCAGTATTTTGTCGTCATTTTTGGTGGGTAGATATATATGCATGGTTTCTACATCTTTCATGTTTTGACCAAGGTTCGGATCTCACTTTAAAATTGGGTTTCCAAGTCAGTGATGTTGACAGGTCAGAATTTGACACACTTTCGTAAAATCGCAATATCTCGAGTTCTGGTTGTTCAAATGAGTTGAAACCAATTTTGGATGAAATACAACACAAAAATATAACTCTGGACAAAAAAATATGCTTAGATCAATTTTCTACAGAGAGTTATGGTGTTTCAAATCTCAGGACAGAAACATCAAAGTTCTAGAATATCAAGCCTCTTAGGGTTTAGGTCTTCTACTTGTGTCATGTCATGTTTTTGGTTCTAATTCCTTTCATGCTTGTGTTTCAAACATAAATATCAAGACTCCAGCACACTTAGAGGTCATTAAACTCAGGGATAACAATATACAACAACATCTCATATAATCCAAAAACTCAACAGCCCCTAATTCCTTACTACGACGCCTTTTCGGTTCGATTTCGGTTCTTAATTTTTAAGAGGCTTAAAGGGATGTGTTGGGGGATATTTTGAGGAATATTAGATACAAGATTTGGAGATTTTACTTACATGTTTGGGAGATCAAAAGATGGTGGAAGATGGATTAAGACTTAGCTTTAAAACCATGGTCTCCAAAGACCCCACTTTTTGGATCCTTCCTTCTTCTTCTTCTTTCTTCTCTCAAACCCTCAAGAACACTCAACCCACTCTTTCTCTCTATATGCACCAAATTTTGAAGGGGAGAAGTGGTGTTTGGGATTAGTTTAAATAGGAGGAGGATAGGGAACACATGGGGAACAAAAGTACACAAGGAAGCTTCCTTTTCTTCACTTCATTAATGAGGCTTTGAGTTTGATTTGAGTTGAGGTGAGTTGTGATGGCTACAAATTCAGATATGTAGAGGCTAGATGTAGCTAGGGGGCTGATTGGGTGGTCAAAATCTGATCCCCCATCAATCAAGGGGTTTTTCCTTGGTTTGCGTGCCCTTTTGTGCAAGAAAATGCATTAAAAGTTAATTCGATGTATCTTTTTGGTGTCTTTTTTCCTATAGAGACCTATTATTTTGGTATGTTTATGATAAATATAGTATTCCCATGTATCATCATAATTCCCATAGCAATTGATTAAATAGATGTATTCCTTTAAGTCAAATTAAGCTACTTTTGCAATATCTGAGTTTTTGACTTATTTTGTTGTATATGAACTTCAATAATGATTTGTTTGCTTTTGTTAACATATAACACCATATTATTATGTATATTACTTGTTCAACAAGTATTGGATCATCAAAATGCTTAACTTAATACATTTCTCATCATTTAAAGCTAAAAGAAAGCAAAAAGTCACTTTTTGGCACTCTTCCCAAGGTGGTCGGCCGCTAAGGGGTATTTTTGTTATTTTTCAAGTTATTTTGTCCTTTGCTACTTTATTGTATTTAAATCCTTAATTTATGGCATTCATGTATCAAAATTTGAATTTTTAAGTCTTTTCGAGCTTAACTCTTGTCTCAAGCAACTTGGTCTTAAAATCTTGAGTTCTTAACCTCAATATTCAGGTTTTAATATATGCTTGTGTATTTCCCCATCTTTTCCAGGTCTTGGGCTCGAAAGGTTAAAGTGTCGGGCCGATTCTTATTACCGAACTTAGGTTTGAGATTTCATTTCTTTTAAGATGTTCTTTCTCTCTTTTTTTTTAATTCGTATCGTGAGTTCGGGTTATTTCAATCTACTCTCTTTTAAGAAATTTCGTCCTCGAAATTAAACACTGAAACTCAAGCCAATTACTATCCCGAAACTATCAACGATCCCTGTTGCAGTCCCAGCGATACCGCACAGCAACAGAAATACCCCAACAGCTGAAATCCCAAACCTGTCATCACACGAGGTAAACACGACTCCACACAAACTGCCCACACGTGCAAGTCCTACTAACTTCACTGTCACCCATGAGACATCCATGAAACGTGGGATCAAGATCCAACTCACACCGCAAATCCTCAAAACATACTACTCTAGCGATAAACACATCACACAAGACCAATCCACCATGGTACTTGATTCCAAACACTATCTACGCCCGAACATAGTGACTGCCACCCCTTCGCTCTTACTGCCATAAACTGGCTCAATCACACCTCACCATGCACACCGAGGACTATCTCCACAAGTTCAAACACACGACGTCGAACTCCGAAATCGATCACATGAAATCACATGTTCCATGCACAAACTCTACCCGAGTTTTGACGATCTCCAAACGGCCACTGACTTTGCTACCACATCATTACCCTACTGATGCTAACAATTCCATCTCAAAGTAGACACGACGCCGATTCACGAGCAACAACACAACACCCGGCTCCAGAGAGAAGTTCACTTACTCACCTGGACATCAAAGAATGCTTTTCATCTCAACAGACCTTCAAACCTTCATCCTCTACTCAAACTTCTATCACGAACCACAATTCTCACCCAGGAGAAATACTAGGTGATACACCATTGTCCTAGACAAGGTTCTATACAACTGGAAACCAATTCGGCACCACAGTCACAAAGTCACTTGACCCAAACGAGTCACTCGACCAAACACATTCCACAGACAGAACATCTCATAGACATCTAACATCCTACACAGAACCCAACCATGTCCCTCGTGCAACCACACATCACTACACAACTCAACATCTCGCTATCAAATCACTGATACTAAAATTGCAGATCAGCCTCACATCAAACATGATTGCCGTCATCTGACAGAAGAAACATGATAGCCATCATCCGACATCGATTCCAACTCATAACACCTACATCAATCCCTTGAATCCACAATAGCAAAATATTCAGACCCAAAACACCAACCAAGACTAGCATCTTGCACTTAGAAATTTTCTCACATGCAGGGCTTATCACGGCCCTTCCATTCCTGACCAAATAAGCACGGTGGTCCGAACAGACCACGCCAACCAAGGCT
This sequence comes from Heliamphora pulchella, assembly GCA_032270985.1. Taxonomy (NCBI): domain Eukaryota; kingdom Viridiplantae; phylum Streptophyta; class Magnoliopsida; order Ericales; family Sarraceniaceae; genus Heliamphora; species Heliamphora pulchella. The sequence goes on along the minus strand of JAULJZ010064536.1, from coordinate 5,038 downwards.
TCTCAAACATCATATCCTTCCTGATTCATACCTTACCACACTTTCGGGACCACCATCCAAACAAACGGTTATGCCAAAGCACAACACTTACCACAGTCGATAACCACTCATCGACTCTAAGAACTCTGAACAGTTCAAAGCTCCAAACAGGATCCGAATCTAGACTCACCAAAGTCTATTAGAAACCCACCATACGCATATCACAACCGCACTGTTTTGAAAAAATTCCCGCTCTGCCATGAGCTAGACGTACAACCATAACCATACAATCCAGTACAAGCAGTACACAATGGTTAACGATTCTTAGCTGATCACTGTAGAAAGAACACTACATCTCAACACCATTTCCTTTGTCAACAAGAACAAGAAAAACCATCCCTGGTCCACCAACCTGACCTCAAGTCTATCTTTGAGAACACTCTGGTTCCTTACAATTGGTCGAACAGGTCGTCTATCCTACGTAAAGGATACTTGTTCTTAATAGCCACCCTATCGTCTATCTTCAACCCACAATCTTTACACACACTTTTAATTACCACTCTAGCCTTACGGCCATCAAGATTAATACCGCTACCTGAACCTAATGCGTCACTAGGGCTAAACATACCATATAGACTAAACGCTCCATAGGTATATGCTTACCTATACCAATCCAAGCACAACCCTCGTCATACCACAATATACATTCACATATTTTCTTCACATACGTACCACTCACCCAACAATACTTTAACTGTACAGTACTAACTCCTGATTCTAAAATCTCTTATCTTCATTACTCAATCCCTTCATACATTCTCTGCCACATAACCGAACCAAAAACTTACTTCTACACTTTTAACTATTTCATCTTACCCGCATTTTACGAAGACACTCGATTCACTTAAGGCCAATTTACAAAAACCATACCCATTAATTCGTGCAGTTTCACTTACGCTTCCACTATTCTCATCTAAACACTTATTCCTCATGCGTACTCACACTAAGTTACTTCGCAACTCCACCAGAAACAATAGATTTATATCACCCTTCAACTTCTCATACATAGAGTTCACGCATTCCCATGAGAAAATTCCTTCTCTATATAAGCAACATTTATGCACTAATCTAATTAGGTTTTCCCTAACGGGTCACATCACAAAAGGTTTTTGAAAGTAACTTCCTTGCGATTCACACCGATACCACAACGGAAATCGAATACCAACTCCATACGAGTTACACAGTCTAGATGTCAAATGAATATAAATATAAATCGATACTTAAGAACTTACTTCATGAACAACTCAGTCTGTCTAAAATGCGCACTCCACCACTCAAACAATTTTCAGCATCAGCGGGACTAACTATTCCCACAAACTCGTTGGTACCCAAATTCTTAAATTGTTTAACTAAAGAGTTACTGATCCTTCTGGCCCGCATTGTAATTCATCTTGCGCTATGTTCACCCGTCTTGCATAGTTGTGCATCTCGAGAACCGTCATCCTTATTCTAATATGAAAACTTAATCAATTCTTAAACCTTCTACACCTTATCTCCTCATCAGGAATAAGTTGGGTGGCATATCGTGAAAACTCTGTACACTTCATTTCGAATTTTGCCACAGTCATCCTTTCTTGTTCCAGGTCGATGAATTCCTACTCCTCATGCTTATAGTTTATGGGCTTGTACTACACGTCGAATGTTTTCTCAAAATGATCCCAAGTGATTCTCTAGAGTACGTGGGGTTCAACTCATGGCACCAGCATCTTTAAGAACCGTTCCATGGCTTCCCACCAGCTGTATGTTTCTCTCCTAAACATAAAAGCTACGAGGTCAAACCTATTATCCGCATCTACCCTCAACCTATCCAGAATACACACGGCATCTCCTAAACATAAAAGCTACTTCTGCAAGTCTAAGGGTTCCTATGAACTTCTTTGCACCCAGATCCTTAAATTGTTTGATTAAGGGGTTACTGTTCCTCTCAGCTCGCATCCCGATCCAACACACGTTTTGTTTCGTCAATCTAACGATCACCTCCAACATCATAGCGATTAGATCAGGTTTCACCAGTCCCACTCGTGGAGATTCTTCTTTTCGTACCTCATTATACTGGTTCGGGTTAAATGACGCTCCATTCGAGTCTCTCCATACTCCTTCCAATCGTAGGAAAGCTATGTCTTAGGGATCGACACAGGAGTCCAACTTATAGACATAAGAATAAGAACAAACTGTCTACGAAAGGTATTAATGACACAAGGTTCGTCCCCCTTAATCTGATAACCTACTTAGACTTCGCAAAATGAAATCAACACAAGGCCCCTTCCAGGTTATCTCCCCAATCTGATAACTTGCTTAGACTTCCAAACTGACAGCAACACAAGACCGCTCCCGGGTTATCTTTCCAATCTGATAACTTTCTGATAACTTGCTTAGACTTCCAAACTAACAGCAACACAAGATCCCTCCCGGGTTATCTCCCCAATTTGATAACTTGCTTAGACTTCTAATTAGGACCCCGCGTGTGCAGAACGTGTTTCCTAAATGGACCTCAATGCCAGTCAGTCGGATGCCCGAAGGCAAAGGTATGACAACCCCAGGCCTAAACCTCACTTCTCAACAGATCGTGAGACGACACACATAACCTACGGTCCACCACAGACCACACTCTAACAAGTCTACGAAACCTATAACCTAGGGCTCTGATACCAAAATGTAACACCCTGCTCCCGCAAGGCACCAATCCTACACAAAGGGATAAGATCCTGCCACAGATCGGCAGCCCAAGAGATAGACAAGGAGTAAACTTAAATAACCACAAATATCTTAATATCAAAAGAGGTAAATATGAGTCACTAGGGATTCACCATCCCAAAGAATACATTACTTCTAAAAAGTCAAAAACTTTCAAATCTTATACATGAAGCTTTGCTAACACTAAAACTAAACAAAAGAAAGACTGGCCAAAATGATTTCCAACACCAGAACCAAAACTACTCGATGATGCCTGTGGTGGACCAACTCTTAGTCATTCTTGGTATCTGCAACCACAGAGGTTACAGGAGAGCGCACTTAGCATTATCATGAACAGAAAAGATAGTTACTTAGGTAAGGATAATTGAAAACTCATTCTAAAAATCGTTCATCATATGTTCCATGAAAGTATAGAAACTGATGCATTTGCATGAACATGAAAACATCACAGATTATACAGAATCTTCTCAGTATTGCAAAAAGAAATATGTTCCTGGCTCAACCACCACAAATTTAAAAATGCATGGCCACTTTCTTAAATCTAGACTCAAACCCCAATAGTGTCCAAGTAGTCGTCAACCTCACGATCGGGAGTTCCGACGGTACCATCAATTCTCAATGCACGGATAGCAACGTGATTGAATGAGGGCCACTCTCTACCAAGCACGAGTGGTATGTACTGTCAGGGACTTAACCCGCAACGCCTTTAAGGCAAAGACCCCCGCTAAACGGAAAACCACCCCTATAGGGGTAATGGAAAAAAAACCCATAGTTAGGTAACCTCCCTCATAAAGGGATATAAAAGAGCCGAAAACCCTTGTAACTTGGCACTTTGGAACAACCACACAACATTAACTATACTTTCATAGTAACATCATGCTAGCACAGAATATCATGGATAACACATTTGAATTAAAAATATCATGGTTTTTGAAAACAATAGGTTCATGCGATCGTCAAACATGTCATAATCCAAAACATACGCTTCAAAGCATTTTCATGCATCATTTACATAAACTCAAGTTCAAAATAATGGTTAAGCACTCTCACCTTGCATAATATGCGTATGAACTGAGCCTCCCCCTGGCAAGCTAAGCAGGATCCCCAGGTTTACAACCTTCGAGCCTAACAAGCAAAACACGACTCGACCGTTAATCACGGTATTCTCCCCCTTTAGGGTGAAACTAAAATGATTCTAACCGTGGAATGTTTTCTTGATTTTTGAGACCGTGGTTACTTTCTTTTAGATTTAAGGGGTACTACGCGCTTGTCTAATCCTTCACTTGTTTAAGAATTTTATTTAACCATTTGTTATTCTCTTCCAAATCGTTAAATTTCAAAGTACCGCAGCATCTTGAGGAACTTAAACTTGGAATCGGATTATAATTTTTAAACACCATTTAGGTAAAAATATTCTCTATAACTCTCATATTTAACACCAAGACCAAATTCTAAGGCAAAAGGGTGAACGTTTCATCCTAAGCAAAAACGGTTCAACACTTTCTCCAGATTTTATCCAAAATTATGCTTCTGTTGCTCTCAATTTTGGGGTATCAAATTAAGTCCAAATTAGCCCTTTTTTAGTATGTTCTAGTTCAACATGTCTCCTATAAGTTTCATGTTTAGAGCTAAGGGTATTTATTTGAAACAAGTTAGACTTTTTGGCTATTTTAAAAAGTAGGTTCTGTCAACCACCAAAACTCAGCAGAGCTGGTTTTGGATAGAGGGTTTAAAACGGTTTTGGGGTATCATCCCGAGGATTTAAGGTGTGATTTTTGGGAAGAAAAGAATTCAATATGTTAGATACAATGTTCATGTAGACCACTTTTAGAATAGGTCTAAAAATAGGGATTTTGGGCTACACAAAAATATGTGACAGAATGTTTCTTGGAGGCTGATACTCAACAGAGACTTTCAAAGTGATTTTGACCTATGAAAACTTAATATTCTGTTCTTATTTTTCGTGGGTAGATAGATATACATGTTATATACAACTTTCATGTTTTGGTCAGAACTTGGATCTCATTTTAAACTAGGGCTTTTAGGTCTGTACTATTGACTGGTATGAAATCGACACACTTTCGTAGAATTGCAATATTTCGAGTTCTACTTACTTAAATGAGTTCAATTTTTTTTTAAATGAAAGATAACACAAAAATATAACTCTGGATATAAAAATCTTGCTTAGATCAATTTTCTACATTGAGTTATGCTATTTCAAATCTCAGGGCAGAAAGGTTGAAAGGATCAAATTGCAGGCCATGTTTAGATCTAGTCTCCTAGCATCATGTGTGTTAATGGTTGG
>JAULJZ010064515.1:0-13365 GCA_032270985.1 Heliamphora pulchella | reverse complement strand
TGAGATGGTATCTACAGAGGAGTTGCGCACTCGGAGGTTTGAGAGGGGACTTCAACCTGCTATCAAGGATAGAGTTGCAGCTCTGGATGTGGAGGTGTATATCAAGTTGGTGGAAGCGGCCATCTGGGTAGAGAACTCATTACCAGACAGTCGTAGGGTTAGAGAGGGTAAGAGCCAGCATGGTAGTGGGGATACATAGCTTCAGGGACGCAGAAACAAGCCCCGGAGGTCATCTGGACCTAGTTCTCATTTTACCGAATCGTATCAGCCGTAGTTTTCTACACCTGCACCTTCAGTGGCCTCGACAGGAAGGCCATAGCAGAGAGGGTTGATTTGTTATCGATACGGACAGCCGGGGCATGGTTCAGTTGAGTGCCCGCAGAAGGCTCAGGCTTAGAGTTTAGCGCCAGTTCAGTCACGAGCGAGAGACCCCCCTATCTATTTTGGGTGTGGTCAGTCTGGGCATATCCGCAGACACTGCCCCAGAGAGGGAAATGTCCAGGATACGACAAGAGCGCCAGCCGCTCCATCTGTACAGAGACAGTAGGCTCCGCAGCAGTCTAGGGCTCAGATGTCAAGGTTTGCAGAAAGAGGCAATTCAGCGTAGTCGGTGAGGCAGCCATCGACCTAGGGTTATGCTGGGCAGACCAGACTGCTGCAGGCCAGGGCTTATGTTCTTACTACTCTCGGTGCTTCTAAGGCACCAGTCGGGCCTGATGCTGTAGCTACTCCAGCCATGATCAGGGGTACTCTTCTCGTCTTTAGATCATGGGCCAGTGTTCTTATCGACACAAGAGCATCACATTCTTTTATTTTCTCTGCATTTGCATTTGTATTGGGGTTGGCGACTGACTCATTGGGTAGTGCATTGAGCGTAGAGACCCCAGTCAGTGGGAATGTGGTGTTGAGTAGAGTTTGCCGGTCCTATGAGTTAGGAGTCGCCGATCATTGTTTAGTGTTTGATTTTATTATTCTAGACATGATCGCGTTCGATGCCATCCTAGGGATGGACTGGCTGACTACCTACCGTGCCTTTATAGATTGTGAGCGACGGAGGGTGTTGATCTTTACGCCGGGGGGTGACTGCTTTTACTTTGTGGGTGATCAGGATGAGGGCTTGAGGTCTATGCCCGGTGTCACTTGGGTTCGAAGAGATATGGGTTTCCTCTTTTTTGCGCTCAGGTTAGATGAGCTAGTTGGGGTACAAGGAGTGTTACCCCATGTGGTGTGCGACTATCTGGATGTGTTTTCTGATGATCTGTTTGAGTAGCCACCGAGCCAAGATGTGGAGTTCTCCATTGATCTTATTCTAGGAGCTGCTCCTATCTCTATGCCATCGTATCGTTTTGCACCGGCTGAGTTGAGAGAACTCAAGGTGCAATTACAGGGGTTGCTAGACAAGGGGGTTATACGGCCGAGTACGTCTCCATAGGGAGCTCCAGCTCTTTTTGCAAAGAAGAAAGATGGTTCGTTGAGGTTGTGTATAGATTACAGGAAGTTGAACCAGATAATGGTAAAGAACAAGTATCCGATGCCGAGGATTAATGACTTGTTTGTTCAGTTGAGAGGGTCCCGCTACTTTTCAAATATTGACTTGAGGTCGGGGTATCATCAGCTGAGGATTAGGGACGAGGACATAGCGAAGATCGCCTTTCAGACTCGTTATGGTCACTACGAGTTTCTGGTTATGCCGTTCAGTCTGATGAATGCTTCAGCTACATTTATGGGTCTGATGAATCTATCTTCCACCCTTATCTGAACAGTTTCGTAGTCGTGTTCGTGGATGACATTCTTGTCTATTCACCCACGAGAGAGATGCACGAGGAGCATCTGTATGTTGTCTTTCAGCTTCTGAGAGAACATCGCTTGTATGCGAAGTTTGAGAAGTGTGAGTTCTGGATGACAGAGATGAGATTCCTTGGGCACGTGGTGTCAAAGGATGGGGTATCATTGGACTCGACGAAGACTGATGCAGTGATGGATTGGCAGTGACCAAAGAATGTCTTTGAGATTCGTAGTTTTCGGGGTCTGGCAGGTTATTATCAGCGGTCCGTGAAAGACTTCTCTAGGCATGCAACACCGATGACGCGTTTGACGCAGAAGGGAGTCAAGTTTGTGTGGAGCGAATCCTGTGAGTCAGCTTTTTAGGAGCTGAAGAGGAGATTGACTAGTGCACCAGTGCTGATTATTCCTGAGCGGGGTTTGGGTTACACAGTGTACTGCGACGCTTCACATGAGGGTTTGGGTTGCGTTCTGATGCAGGAAGGTAAGGTTGTAGCTTATGGATCCTGACAGTTGAAGACACATGAGAGGACCTACCCGACATATGATCTGGAATTGGCAACCGTGATCTTTTCTTTGAAGACATGGTGTCACTATCTCTACGGTGAGCGTTTTGAGGTTTTCTCTGATCACAAGAACCTAAAGTACTTGTTTTCACATAAGGACTTGAATCTTCGCCAACGACGATTGATGGAGTTGTTGAAGGACTACGACTTCGATTTGCAGTACCATCTTGGTACGGCAAATGTCGTAGCTGATGCACTCAGTAGGAGGTCTCATGGTTCGTTAGCTTCTATGGCTATACGAGAATGGGATATGCTGAGGAATGTTGGAGAGTTTGATCTGTGTCTCAGGGAGGCAGGGGGAGGTGCGACCTTATATTCAGTTGCTTCACAGCCCGCATTGGTTGCATGCGTGTTACAGGATCAGCGAACCGATCAGGAGGCTCTGATGATACAGGACCGCATTGCCAGTGGGACAAATATAGTAGGATGGGTGGTGAGTTCAGATCAGAGTCTGAGGTTGTCAGGGCGATTGTTTGTGCCAGAGTCGTGCCGTGCTGAGGTGCTACATGAGTTTCATCACTCACGTCTTGTAGTGCATCCGGGGGGCACGAAGATGTATCACGATCTACGCCGTCAGTTCTGGTGGACGAGAATGAAGAGGGATGTGATCTGATTCATTTCTCGATGCCTTACTTTTCAACAAGTAAAGGTGGAACACCAGAGACCGACAAGATTGTTATAGCCATTGCCTGTATCTGAGTGGAAGTGGGAGAATGTCACTATGGATTTTGTATCAGGACTTCGACGCTCGCCGAGGGGACATGATACTGTTTGGGTTGTAGTGGATAGATTGACGAAATCTGCACATTTTCTTCCCATTTGAGTGAGAGATTCGGTGGACAGATTGGGTAGGTTGTATGTTCAGGAGATTGTCCGACTACACGGAGTACCTGTGACTATTGTTTCTGATCAAGACCTGCACTTTACATCGCGCTTTTGGCAGAGTCTTCAAGTGGCTTTGGGGATGAGCTTGACTTTTAGTACAGCTTTTCTTCTTCAGACCGACGGTCAGTCTGAGAGGACCATTCAGATTTTGGAAGACATGCTGAGAGCCTGTGTGCTTGATTTTTGGGGTTCTTGGGAGGATCATCTATCATTGGCAGAGTTTGTATACACAACAGCTATCAGTCTAGTATTAGGATGGAACCGTATGAGGCCTTGTGTGGTAGACCGTGTAGATTGCCTGTGTGTTGGATAGAGGTGGGAGAGATCGCTGTTTTGGGACTCGACTTAGTGCGAGAAATGACAGAGGCGATTGCAGTGATTCGTCAGCGACTGGTGACAGCACAGAGTCGCCCAAAGAGTTATGCTGATCGGAGGAGGAGACCGTTAGAGTTTTAAGTGAGGGATCATGTGTTTTTGAAGGTCTCGCCTCGCAGAGGGTTGATGAGATTTGGCCGTAGCGGGAAGCTATCACTGCGCTTCATTGGACCATTCGAGATCCTAGAAAGGATTGGGGTGGTAGCATACCGTCTGGCCTTGCCACCTCAGTTAGCATCTGTGCACAACGTCTTTCACATTTCTATGCTTTGGAGGTACGAGCCGGATCCGTCTCATGTGTTAGATTGGACTGAGTTACGAGTTGATGAGGATGTTACGTATGAGGAGTGCCCGGTGAAGATTCGGAATACAAAGGAGCAAGTGTTACAGGGGAGAACGATTGCTTATGTCAAGGTTCAGTGGCTTCATCACGGGGTTGAAGAGGCAACATGGGAGCTTGAGTCTGGGGTTCGTGCTAGATACCCGGAGTTGTTCATCTCGTGACATTGTAGTGAATTTCGGGGGTAAAATTCCTTAAGGAGGGGAGAGTTGTGAGACCTTGTTCCGTCTCTTTTTGTTATATATGCATATTTAGCGTTTTTTAACGATTTTTGCTTTAACATGTATATATGTGTTTCGATACATGTTTAAGTTGAAATAAGCATGCGAGGTTGCTTCCCGGGGTTGTAGGGAGTTTCTGTGCGAATTTTGAAAATTAAAAAAAAAAAGATATTTTGGAGGCCTATAAATATCTGGAGTTAGATAGTTTCAAAAAATATTTTCAAAACTTAACTCCTAAGTTTCCTCCAAATTCTCTTTTCCTTCGCTCTAACTTCTCGGGGGCCCGGGGCTCGATTTTCAACGATCCAACAGCATATCCTACTATTGGCATCGTGGTTTACGCATCCATCCAGATGGATTTTAATTTCGACAAAGCTTAGATTTGCACGTAGATCGAGACGTCAGGTTTTTGACCCAACGAGGTAGGATCTCATATTCTACTGCTATATAAGGGTGAAATATGTAATCTTATGCTTTTCTACCGTATAAATTCCATGAAAATCGTCTTTGTTTGGAAGATTGGGCCGTTGGTTTATTTATGAGATTTTGAAAAGTTGGATTTTGGTTCAAAATCGCTTTTGGGTTGAGTTCGGTTGGAGGAAAAGGGGTTTGAGGCTTTCCTTTCGGTATATTTTTGTTATTCCGGGTTTGTGTTTGTCCGTGGGTTGTTAAAAAGGTGTTTAGATGGTTTAATTTGAGGTTGGGAAGCTTTTTCGTAGCTTGGGTTTGATTTTCACCATCGCCTATATCTTATTCTGAAATTTAAAAATTTTTGGGTTTTGTGTTGACACCTTTTTCTATTAGGGTCGACACAATTTCCTTTTGGGTGCTGAGTACGCTCCAGTAGCTTACGTTGAACTCTCGGTTTTTTTGTGTCGACACATTTTCTGTTTGTGTCGACACCTTTTGTTGTTGGTGTCGACACATTTTCCGTTTGTGTCGACACATTTTTCCTTTTGTTGGTGTTGAGTATTCTGTTGCTATTTGTGTCGACACCTCCTCTATTTGTGTCAACACATCCGCTATTTGTGTCGACTCCTTTTCTGTTTGTGTCGACACCTTCGCTGATTGTGGAACCATTTTCTTTTGGTCATATCTCTTTCATCCGAACTTGGAATTGGGTCGTTTTTGTGTTCAAATTGAAGCCTCGGAAGCCTTCTTTCCAATGGTACCTCTCTCACAATAAAATTCCTTTTGTAGAAAAGGTTATGATCGAAATAGTGAGGGTATGTCAACATTTCTTAACTGTTTTCCACTCGTTTTTGGCCAAATGTCATGTTTTATGTTTAAACCTTGTTTGTTTGGGTAAAAGCATATTTTAAGCTTTTCTTGGTTTATTACATGATATGAATTATGGGAGTTCATAGTTTTCAAAAGGTGATTTTGAAAACGGTGATGTGTGAAACTCTTTTAAACATGTTTTTGGAGGTTTGAAGCTAACCTTTGGGGTTGAGTCTCAACTTTGAAAATGTTTTTACATATGTTGGTTTGATCTCTATGGTTCATGGATTGGATCCCTTGTTTATACATGTATTGTATAACTATTTTTCTCAAAAAAAAATATTTTGAAATATTTTGTTTGATCTCCATATTGATGGATGGATCTATATATACATGTACAATATATAATTGTCAAATATTTTCGTAGTCGAGCTACGATTCAATTTTTAGAAGATCATCTAGATGTACCGGGATGACGTGTATTTGGCACGAGTTGCCATCAGTGTAAGTCCGAAAACGTGCGCAGCATAGGTGTTTTGTACCTTCGGGTTAGTCCCCGTAAATTGAGTTGGTTGGGTGCTTTGTTCCCTCGGGTTTTGGGCCTGTAAATTAAGCGGTTAGTTGCGGTGCTCCTTATAGAACTTGTCATTACCTAGCGAGTTTTGAATGGCTAGGGTCTAGGATAATGGGCAGGAGTCTATAGTTGTTACCTTTGTCTGTATGACAGAGTCGGTACATAGGATCATATTCTTCTTCTTTTCCACGATGGTACATTCTGTGAGGGAATAATGTTTTGATAACTATTTTTTCATAACTGTGGTGGTTTATTTGCATTGTCTGCAGAACATAGTTTTAAGGATTGAAAACAGGGGTTTTGTGAAATAAAACTGTTTTGAGACTCATGATGGTCTGATGGAAAACCGTTTTGGGTTTTGTGGTTGAGTTCTCTCCCACCATATGATTGCATATCCTGCTTTGCAGCTTTATAGTCTGTTTTCTATTGGACTTCGGCTCACGAGTGGGATTTTCTGTAAAACTACTTTCAGGTGATGCTGTGGATGAGGAGTAGCTTGGGTGGTGCCCGCGGTGGCGGAAGACTTTAATAGTTTTCCTTTTTGGTATGCCTGTTCTGAAGGCAGGTTTTGTACACCTTAAGGCGATATACTGTATGCATGCTGAAAACTGTATGTCATTTATTTATGAGAGATGTACTTTTTTTAGGTATCCCATTGGTTTTAACAGGTGGATTTCATTGTATGAAAACTTATATTTTCATATAAAACTGGTATTTGGTAGATTTTTACGTAACCCCAGGTTTTGGAGCATAACAACTTGGTATCAGAGCTCTGGGTTCAAATACTTAAGAGCTATGGAAAAAAGGGTTTATCACCTGGTGAGGTTGATTGTATATGCTTTCTTGCATGTGTTTAAACGTTGCTTTATAACATGATGATAGCTTTCTGAGCATGATAGTTGTTTATATGTGGGTATGGAGGTTGAATCTCGAGATTGATGAGTCTTTCCTTCGGGCGTTTGGAATAACAGATTTGGAAGCCAAGTTAGAAACGTATTTAGCCGAAGTGTTTTTTAGCAGGGAATCTGACTAGGTTACCCAAATTGACGAGCCTATCTTGTTAGTTCTCCTCGGTATATGAGACGTGTTTACGTGATCTTAAGTGGCTATGTGACAGCATGATTATATGTTTATGTTACGTAGTAGCATGTTGTAGGAAAGCTTATCATATTGTATTATTTCCTATAGAATTATGTCCACGCAGGGAGGATGGCGACGGGGTGGTGGCCGAGGCCGTGGCCGAGGACGTGCCTACGCTCAGGTTCTGGAGGAAGGAAACATTCCTGCCCCACAGGAATAAGTGGGTGGTGTTGACATGGGTGGCGCTGATGTTGTACAGGAGATGTTAGCAACTATGCGAACGATGGCTGAAGAAATCAGGGCTAGTGTGAGGGTTCCAGAGCCAAGGGCTTCTGTGGCCATAAGGGAGTTTCGGCGATTGGATCCTTCGACCTTTTCTGGGGAGCCGAACCCCAAGGTGGCTACTGAGTGGTTAGAGGTGACCACGACGATCTTCGATACTCTGGATATCAAGGAGGATGCATTGCGTGTGAAGTTGGCGGCGTTCCAACTACGGGAAGATGCTAGACAGTGGTGGAAGTTAGCCAAGAACACTATGGATGACACATGGGCTGCTTTCATGAGATTCTTCTTGGAGAAGTATTTTCTGAGATCTTCGAGGGATACTTACCGAGAGGAGCTCTTCTCCCTTGTTCAGGGGAACCTATCTGTGGTCCAGTATGAGGCCAAGTTCGCGAATCTGCCACGGTTTGCACCTGAGATGGTATTTACAAAGGAGTTGCGCACTTAGAGGTTTGAGAGGGGACTTCGACCTGCTATCAAGGATAGAGTTGTAGCTCTGGATGTGGAAGAATATATCAAGTTGGTGGAAGCGGCCATCCGGGTAGAGAACTCGTTAGCAGACAGCCGTAGGGTTAGAAAGGGTAAGAGCCAGCAGGGCAGTGGGGATACACAGCTTCAGGGGCGCAGGAACAAGCGCTGGAGGTCGTTTGGAACTAGTTCTCACTTTTTCGGGTCGTATCAACCGCAGTTATCCACACATACACCTTCAGTGGCCTCGACAGGATGGCTATAGCAGAGAGGGTTGATCTATTATCGATGCGAACAGCCGGGGCATCGTTCAGTTGAGTGCCCGTAGAAGGGTCAGGCTTAGAGTTCAATGCTAGTTCAGTCACGAGCGAGAGATCCACCTATCTATTTTGGGTGTGGTCAGTCCGGGCATATCCGCAAACACTGTCCCAGAGAGGGAAATGTCCAGGATACGATAGGAGCGCCAGCTGCTCCATCTGTATAGAGACGGCAGGCTCCGCAACAGTCTAGGGCTCAGATGTCAAGGTTTACAGAATGAGGCAATTCAGCGCAGTCGGTGAGGCAACCATCGACCCAGGGTTATGGTGGGCAGACCAGACTACCGTAGGCCAGGGCTTATGTTCTTGCTGCTCCCGGTGCTTGTAAGGCTCCAGTCGGGCCTGAAGCTGTAGCTACTCTAGCCATGATCAGAGGTACTCTTCTAGTCTTTAGATCATGGGCCAGTGTTCTCATTGACACGGGAGCATCACATTCTTTTATTTTCTCTGCTTTTGCATCTGCATTGGGGTTGGCGACTGACTCGTTGGGTAATGCATTGAGCGTAGAGACCCCAGTCAGTGGAAATGTGGTGTTAAGTAGAGTTTACAGATCCTGTGAGTTAGGAGTCGCCGGTCGTTGTTTAGTGTTTGACTTTATCATTCTAGACATGACCACGTTCGATGTCATCCTAGGGATGGACTAGCTGAATACCTACCATGCCTTTATAGATTGTGAACGAAGGAGGGTGTCGATCTTCACGCCGGAGGGTGATTGCTTTTACTTTTTGGGTGATCAGGATGAGGGCTTGAAGTCTATGCCAGGTGTCACTCGGGTTTGAGGAGATCTTGGTTTCCTCTTTTCTGCGCTTAGGTTGGATGAGCTAGTTGGGGTTCGAGGAGTGTTACCCCATGTGATGTGCGACTATTCGGATGTCTTTCCTGATGATCTGTTGGAGTTGCCACCGAGCCGAGATGTGGAGTTGTCCATTGATCTTGTTCCAGGAGCTGCTCCTATCTCTATGCCATCTTACCACTTTGCACCGGCTGAGTTGCGAGAACTCAAGGTACAGCTACAGGAGTTTCTTGGCAAAGGGTTTGTGTGCCCGAGTACTTCACCGTGGGGAGCTCCAGCGCTCTTTGCGAAGAAGAAAGATGGTTCGCTGAGGTTGTGTATAGATTACAGGAAGTTGAACCAGGTAACGATGAAGAACAAGTATCCGATGCCGAGGAACGACGACTTGTTTGATCAGTTGAGGGGGTCCCGTTGCTTTTCGAAGATTGACTTGAGGTTAGGGTATCATCAGCTGAGGATTAGGGACGAGAACTTAGCGAAGACCGCCTTTCGAACTCGTTAAGGTCACGACGAGTTTTTGGTTATGTCGTTCGGTCTGACGAATGCTCCAGCTATATTTATGGGTCTGATGAACCGTATCTTTCACCCTTATCTAGACAGTTTCGTAGTCGTGTTTGTGGATGACATTCTTGTCTATTCACCCACAAGAGAGATGCACAAAGTGCATCTGCATGTTGTCCTTCATCTTCTGAGAGAACATCGCTTGTATGCAAAGTTCGAGAAGTGTAAGTTTTAAATGACAGAGGTGAGATTCCTTGGGCACGTGGTGTCAAAGGATGGGGTATCAGTGGACTCGACGAAGACTGATCCAGTGACAGATTGGCAGTGACCGATGAATGTCTTTGAGATTCGTAGTTTTCTGGGTCTGGCAGGTTATTATCAGCGGTTCGTGAAAGACTTCTCTAGGCTTGCAACACCGATGACGCGTTTGACGTGGAAGGGAGTCACGTTTATGTGGAGCGAATCCTGTGAGTCAGCTTTCCAGGAGCTGAAGAGGAGATTGACCAGTGCACCAATGCTGATTATTCCTGAGTGAGGTTTGGGTTACACAGTGTACTGCGATGCTTCACATAAGGGTTTGGGTTGCGTTCTGATGCAGGAAGGCAAGGTTGTAGCTTATGGATCCCGACAGTTGAAGACACACGAGAGGAACTACCAGACACATAATCTGGAGTTGGCAGCTGTGGTCTTTACCTTGAAGACATGGCGTCACTATCTCTACGGTGATCATTTCGAGGTCTTCTCTGATCACAAGAGCCTAAAGTACTTGTTTTTACAGAAGGACTTAAATCTTCGCCAACGACGATAGATGGAGTTGTTGGAGGACTACGACTTTGATTTGTAGTACCATCCGGGTAAGGCAAATATCGTAGCTGATGCACTCAGTAGGAGGTCTCATGGTTCGTTAGCTTCTGTGGTTATACGAGAATGGGATATGTTGAAGGATGTTAGGGAGTTTGATCTGTGTCTCAAGGAGACAGGGGGAGGTGCGACCTTATATTCAGTTGCTTCACAGCCCGCATTGGTTACACGCGTGTTAGAGTCTCAGCTAACCGATCAGGAGGCTCAGATGATACGGGACCGCATTGCCAGTGGGACAGATACAGTAGGATGGGTGGTGAGTTTGGATCAGAGTATGAGGTTGTCATGGCAATTGTTTGTGCAAGAGTCGTGTCGTGCTGAGGTGCTACATGAGTTTCATCACTCACGTCTTACAGTGCATCTGGGGGCACGAAGATGTATCACGATCTATGCCGTCAGTTCTGGTGGACGAGAATGAAAAGGGATGTGATCCGATTCATTTCTTGATGCTTTACTTGTCAGCAAGTAAAGGTGGAACACCAGAGACCGGCAGGATTGTTACAGCCATTGCCTGTATCTGAGTGGAAGTGGGAGAATGTCACTATGGATTTTGTATCAGGACTTCCACGCTCGCCGAGGGGACATGATACTGTTTGGGTTGTAGTGGACAGATTGACGAAGTCTGCACATTTTCTTTCCATTCGAGTGAGAGATTCGGTGGACAGATTGGGTAGGTTGTATGTTCAAGAGATAGTCCAACTACACGGAGTACCTGTGACTATTGTTTCTGATCGAGACCTGCGCTTTACATCGCACTTTTGGCAGAGTCTTCAGGGGGCTTTGGGGACGAGCTTGACTTTTAGTACAACTTTTCATCCTCAGACCGACGGTCAGTCTGAGAGGACCGTTTAAATTTTGGAAGACATGATGAGAGCCTGTGTGCTTGATTTTCAGGGTTCTTGGGAGGATCATCTATCATTGGCAGAATTTGCATACAACAACAGCTATCAGTCCAATATTAGGATGGCACCGTATGAGGCCTTGTATAGTAGACCGTGTAGATCGCCTGTGTGTTGGACAAAGGTGGGAGAGACCGCTATTTTGGGACCCGACTTAGTGCGGGAAACGATAGAGGTGATTATAGTGATTTCTCAGTGACTGGTGACAGCACAGAGGGTTGATGAGATTTTGCAGTAGGAAATCATGTGTTTTTGAAGGTCTCGCCTCGCAGAGGGTTGATGAGATTTGGCCGTAGTGAGAAGCTATTACCGCGCTTCATTGGACCGTTCAAGATCCTAGAAAGAATTGGGGTGGTAGCATACCGTCTGCCCTTGCCACCTCAGTTAGCATCTGTACACAACGTCTTTCACATTTTTTTGCTTCGGAGGTACGAGCTGGATCCCTCTCATGTGTTAGATTGGACAGAGTTACGGGTTGATGAGGATGTTACGTATGAGGAGCGTTCGGTGAAGATTCTAGATACAAAGGAGCAAGTGTTACGGAGGAGAACGATTGCTTATGTCAAGGTTCAGTGGCTTCATCACGGGGTTAAAGAATCAACATCGGAGCTTGAGTCTGGGATTCGTGCTGGATACCCGGAGTAGTTCACCTCGTGACCTTGTAGTGAATTTCGGGGGTGAAATTCCTTAAGGTGGGAGAGTTGTGAGACCCTGTTCCGTCTCTTTTTGTTATAGATGCATATTTGGCATTTTTCAATGCTTTTTGCTTTAACATGTGTAAATGTGTTTCGATACATGTTTAAGTTTAAATAAGCATGCGGGGTTGCTTCCTAGGGTTGTAGAAAGTTTCTGTGTAAATTTCAAAAATTCAAAAAAAAAGATATTTTGGAGGCCTATAAATATCTAGAGTTAGATATTTTCAAAACTTAACTCCTAAGTTTCCTCCAAATTCTCTCTGCCTTCCCTCTAACTTCTCGGGGGCCCAAGGCTCGATTTTCAATGATCCAACAGTGGATCATTGCTATTGGCATCGTGGTCTACGCATCCATCCAGACAGATTTTGATTTTGACGAAACTCAAATTTGCACGTAGATCGAGGCATCAGGTTTTTGACCCAACGAGGTAGGATCTCAGATTCTACTGCTGTATAATGGTGAAATATGTAATCTTATGCTTTTCTAACATATAAATTCCACGAAAATCGTCTTTGTTTGGAAGATCAGGTCGTTGGTTTATTTATGAGATTTTTGAAAAGTTGGATTTTGGTTCAAAATCGCTTTTCGATTGATTTCGGTTGGAGGAAAATGGGTTTGAGGATTTCCTTTCGGTATATCTTTATTGTTTCAGGTTTGTGTATGTCTGTGGGTTGTTAAAGAGGTGTTTGGATGGCTGAATTTGAGGCTGAAAAGCTTTTTCGTAGCTTTGGTTTGATTTTCAGCATCGCCTGTTGCTTATTCTAAAATTTTGAAATTTTTGG
Source organism: Heliamphora pulchella (assembly GCA_032270985.1). NCBI lineage: Eukaryota > Viridiplantae > Streptophyta > Magnoliopsida > Ericales > Sarraceniaceae > Heliamphora > Heliamphora pulchella. The sequence goes on along the minus strand of JAULJZ010064515.1, from coordinate 723 downwards.
GTTTTATGTCGACACCTTTTTCTATTAGGGTCGACACAATTTCCTTCTAGGGTGCTGAGTACGCTCCGGTAGCTTACGTTGAACTCTCGGTTCTTTTGTGTCGACACATTTTCTGTTTGTGTCGACACCTTTTGTTGTTGGTGTCGACACATTTTTCGTTTGTGTCGACACATTTTCCCTTCGGTTGGTGTTGAGTATTCTGTTGCTGTTTGTGTCGACACCTCCTCTATTCGTGTTGACACCTTTTCTATTTGTGTCGACACCTTCGCTGATTGTGAAACCCTTTTCTTTTGGTCATATCTCTTTCATCCGAACTCGAAATTGGGTATTTTTTATATTCAAATTGAAGCCCCGGAAACCTTCTTTCCAATGGTACCTCTCTCACAGCAAAATTCCTTTTATAGGAAAGGTTATGATCAAAATAGTAAAGGTATGCCAAAATTTCTTAACTGTTTTCCACTCGTTTTTTGCCAAATGTCATGTTTTATGTTTAAACCTTGTTTTTTTTTTGGGTAAAAGCATGTTTTAATCTTTTCTTGGTTTATTACATGATATGAATTGTGGGAGTTCATAGCTGTCAAAAGGTGATTTTGAAAACGGTGATGTGTGAAACTCTTGTAAACATGTTTTTGGAGGTTTGGAGTTAACCTTTGGGGTTGAGTCTCAACTTTGGAAATGTTTTTACATATGTTGGTTTGATCTCCATGGTTCATGGATTGGATC
>JAULJZ010064503.1:42825-60734 GCA_032270985.1 Heliamphora pulchella | reverse complement strand
CAGGCCTACTAAAACTCTGTGTTACAGTCGTACCGATGGTATGTCCATTTTCATCTAAACTGTGAACATAAAACTTAAATTTTAGAAGAACCTAAAATCTGATCTTATGTGTGCAAGTCGTACTCTACATACCAAATTAAATAATATACAGAATATCGGATATGCATGCATAATATTAAAGAAATGATACACATACTTTGCTCATAAAGATTTTTATAAAATAAGAAATTAATTTTATTAAAAATTAAAATTAAATACTAAAAGCATGGTTTTCAGTATACCAACTCTAACAATATATATATATATATAAGATTTTAGTGTGTAGAATATATATATAAGGCCCAGATATATTATTTGGATCATATTAATCAGATCAGATATCAAAGTAATCAAAGAGATAACGAAAGCACACAATAATATTGATATTAAGAAAACTTACACAATATTGGAAAAAAGGTAAGAGGAAATTATTACAGAGGGATGGAAGAAAAAGGAGAAAGGATTAATAACTTAAGTCTGAAGAACAACAAGGGTCTTCAGTCCCTTATGTAGACAAGCCTATAACTACAGACTCCAAACCAAATGAAAAAGAAAAAATAAACAGTATACACAATAATTTACAGACACTGTTTGACTTTTGATTTTTACTATTGATGAATAGTTTTTGGTCTGGAAACTGTAACGCGTCCGAGGAGGAACAATACCACTGATAATGGATCTTTACTGTTAATCATGGCAGACAAACCATTGTGGCAAATCTGACTTTGAAACATAATGGAGCATCTTTGAAATCTTTTAAAAGGTTCTTTATCTTCATATGAAATATTCGGCACGCGCTGTCTGGCGAAAATCATAAAGAATCTCCTTTTGACAAAGCATAATACTTTGCTGACAAAATATCTATCGGTGGAGGAAACTTTTGACAATCTTGGAGAAAAGAATCTTAAGAATAATAATGATAAGTTTGAAAATAATTTTGAATTTTGGAAAAATTAATCTTTTGGCTTCATAATGAAACAGAATCAAATGTATTACAAAACAATCATCCTCATTTGATTGAAGATTGAAATCATCATCTTTTGGGGATTCACCCAAAAACTCTTTTTCCAATTGAGAATAAACTTCTTTAAACATGACCTTTTTTAGAGCATCTTTTGAGACGGCCAATGAGGGATTTTGTTTAAGAATTTTGGTGCAAATTGTCACGCCCCAAATCCAGGGTCATGTAAAAATCCACCAAACACCATTTTTTTAAAATGAAAAATAGGTTTTTATACATTCAAATTCACCTGTTGAAATTAAATAAAAATCCAACATACATCTCTCATAATCAGTAGATATTCATATTCAACAAGCATAATTTATCACCCCGCGGTGTACAAAACATGCCTTCAGCAGGCATACAAAAAGGAAAACTACTAGAGTCTTCCGTCAACACGGCCACCACTGGATCAACTCCTCTAGATCATCATCCTCATGTCCTGAAAAGGTTTTACAGCAAAAATCTCACACCGTGAGCCGAAACCCAATAGAAACAGACTATATAAAGCTGTAAGCAGGATATGCAATCATATGGTAGGAGTCAGCTCAACCACAAGTAAAACCAGGCATTATAACTAATGCAAACAATAGTTAAAGAAAACTGTAATCAAAACGTTGCTTTCCACTCGGATCACACAACCGAGAAAAGAAATAAAATAATTCCTATGTACCAACTCCGTCACAAGGGGACAGATGTAGCAACTACATACTCTTGCCCCTTTATCCAATCCCTACACATCGTAGGACCGGTTAGGTAAATGCAAGTTCTATACGAAACCACCACAACGTAAAAGCTTAATTTACGGGCTCGAAACCCGAGAGTACAAAGCACCTAACTTCTTAATTTACGGGGACTAGCCCAAAGGTACAAAGCACCTACTCTGCGCACATTTTCAGACTTACACCGAGGGCAACTCGTGCCAAATAGTCGTTATCCCAATACATCTAAAGAATTATTTTAAAAAGCCAAAATATTTTCACATTTATACCAATGATCCATCCATCAACATGGAGATCAAACAAACATATATATCCATCCATTAACATGGAGATCAAACGAAACATGTAAAAACATGAGTTTCAAAGCTATACAACATATGTATAAAAAAGGGATCCAATCCATCTACCATGGAGATCAACAGGTATGTAAGAACACATACTTTTATAAAACATTTTCAAGGTTGAGCCCCAACCCAAAGGTCAGCTCCAAACCTCCAAAAGAAAACATATATTTTTCCAAAGTTTTCAAAAAAACTCATTTTCAAACCATTCCCTCTGAAAACCAACCTCCACAATGCGAGATTACATGAATCCATCGCTTTAAAACCATACGAGGAAAGAGTGGAGAACCAAAACCCATCCACCGAACCACCAAAACATCACCAACAGCCCACATAGGACTCCAGTTGACTGGCCCTAGCCCCCAGTCGACTGAAAACTCTCGAGAAAAGAAAAAAAACCAAAACAGAAACATATCAGTGGACTAACCTGAAGATCCAGTTGACTGACTCCCAAAAAGCAAGATCCAGTTGACTGACCACCATGGTCACACTGACCACCATGGTCAGTCGACTGAACTTTCTCAGAAAATAATTTTAAGCCACGGTTTTTGCTCCCAAACCCCAAATTAAACCTCCAAACATCTGTATAACACCCTTGGACATCCACACGTCCAAGCCTCACACCAAAACCTTGAAAGAAAACCCTCAAAACACACTTTCATCCACCGAAATGTCGAAAAACGGTTTTAACCCAAAATCGAATTTAAAACATAAATCACATTTCATGCGTTTTAAAATGGTAGAAACACGTATGATTACACCTAGAACTCTTTAATAGTTATACAGTCTAGAATCCTACCTTGATGAGTCAAAACTCGACGACTCGATCCACGTGCAAAATCGAGCTTCGTCGGAATAAAATTTCATCTGGATGGATGCGTAGACCACAATGCCAAAACAAGGATCGGCTATTGGATCGTCAAAAATCAAGTCCCAGGCCCCCGAGAAGTTAGAAAGAAGGCAGAGAGAAAACTAGAGAAAACTCAGGAATTAAGTTTTAAAAATATCTTTTGAAAATATCTAACTCCAGATATATATAGGCCTCCAAAATATCTTTTTTTTTTAAATTTTGAAATTCGTACCATAACTCCCCGTAGCCCCTGAGACTAACCCCGCATGCTCAGATAAATCAAAGCATGCATTAAAACGCATATAAGCATATTAAAGAGAAAATGCCTAAACGTGTTAAAAAATATCGAATATGCATATATATCAAAAAAATAAAACGGTACAGGGTCTCACAATTTTCCCCCTTAAGGAATTTTGCCCCCAAAATTCACGACAAGGTCACGAGGTAAATAACTTCGAATATCTAGTACGAACCCCGGACTCAAGCTCCCAAGTCGCTTCTTCAATCCCGTGATGAAGCCACTGAATTTTGACATAAGCAATCGTTCTCCCCCGTAACACTTGTTCCTTCGTATCTAGGATCTTCACTAGACGCTCTTCATACGTGATATCCTCATCAACCCACAACTCACCCCAATCCAGAACATGTGACAGATCTGGCTTATACTTTCGAAGCATAGAAACGCGAAACACGTTATGCACAAATGCCAACTGAGGTGGCAAGACCAGACGGTATGCCACCACCCCAATCCTTTTCAGAATCTCGAATGGTATAATAAAGCGCGGTGATAGCTTTCCCCTATAGCCAAACCTCATCAACCCTCTGCATGGCGAAACCTTCAGAAATACGTGATCCCCCACTACAAACTCCAAAGGTCTCCTCCTCTGATCTGCATAACTCTTCTGGCAACTCTGACCTGTCACCAGATGCTGATGAATCACTGTAATCTTCTCTCTTGTCTCCCGTATAGGTTGGGTCCCAAAACAGCGGTCTTTCCCACCTCTATCCAATACACAGGTGATCTACACGGTCTATCATGCAAACCCTCATACGGTACCATCCCAATACTGGACTGATAGCTGTTATTGTATGCAAAATCTGCCAATGATAGATGATCTTCCCAAGAATTCCAAAAATTAAGCACACAGGCTCTCAACGTGTCCTCTAAAATCTGGATGGTCATGTCAGACTGACCGTCGGTCTGTGGGTGAAAAGATGTGCTGAAGGTCAAGCTAGTCCCCAAAGACATCTGAAGATTCTGCCAAAAGCGCGATGCAAAGCGCAGGTCTCGATCAGAGACAATAGTCACAGGTACTCTGTGTAGTCGGACTATCTCCCGAACATACAACCAACCCAATCTGGCCACCGAATCCCTCACTCGAATGGGAAGAAAATGTGCTGACTTTGTCAGCCTATCAACCACAACCCAAACAGCATCATATCCCGCCGGCGATCGAGGAAGTCCTGATACAAAATTCTTCGTGATATTTTCTCACTTCCACTCAGATATAGGCAACGACTGTAACAATCCTGCTGGCCTCTGGTGTTCCACCTTTACTTGCTGACAAGTAAGGCATCGAGAAATGAATCGGATCACGTCTCTCTTTATTCCCGTCCACCAGAACTGATGACGTAAATCATGATACATCTTCGTGCCTCTTGGGTGCACGGCAAGACGTGAATGATGAAACTCATGCAGCAGCTCAGTTCGGCACGACTCTGGCACAAATAATCGCCCTGTCAACCTCAGACTCTGATCCGAACCCACCACCCATCCTGCTGTATCCTTCCCACTGGCAATACGATCCCGTATCATCTGAGCCTCCTGATCAGTTCGCTGAGCCTCTAACACGCGTGCAACCAATGTGGGCTGTGAAGCTACTGAATATAAAGTCGCACCCTTTCCTGTCTCCCTAAGACACAAATCAAACTCCCAAACGTCCCCAAGCATGTCCCACTCTCATATTGCCACAGATGCTAACGAGCCATGAGATCTCCTACTGAGTGCATCGGCTACGACATTTGCCTTTCCTAGGTGGTACTGCAAATAAAAGTCGTAGTCTCCCAACAACTCCATCCATCGTCATTGGCGAAGATTCAAGTCCCTCTGCGAAAACAAGTATTTCAAGCTCTTGTGATCAGAGAAAATCTCAAAGTGCTCACCATATAGATAATGCTGCCATGTCTTCAAAGCGAAGACCACGGCTGCCAACTTGAGATCGTGCGTCGGGTAGTTCTTCTCATGTGTCTTCAACTGTCGCGAACCGTAGGCTACAACCTTACCTCCCTGCATCAATACGTAGCCCAAACCATCGTGTGACGCATCACATTACACTGTATAACCCAAACCTCGCTCTGGAATAATAAACACTGGCGCACTGGTCAATCTCCTTTTCAGCTCCTGAAAAGCTGACTCACAGGACTCGTTCCACACGAACATAACTCCCTTTCGTGTCAGACGCGTCATAGGTGCTGCCAACCTAGAAAAGTCCTTGACGAACTGCCGATAATAACCTGCCAAACCCAGAAAGCTACGGATCTCAAAGACGTTCTTCGGTCGCTGCCAATCCATCACGGCATCAGTCTTCGACGAGTCCACTGATACCCCATCCTTCGACACCACATGTCTAAGGAATCTCACCTCCGACATTCAGAACTCGCACTTCTCGAACTTCGCATATAGGCGATGTACTCTCAGAAGCTGCAAGACAACATGCAGATGCTCCTCATGCATCTCTCTCGTGGGTGAATAGATCAGAATATCGTCCACGAATACCACCACAAAAAGTGTCCAGATAAGGGTGGAAGATACGGTTCATTAAACCCATAAATGTCGCAGGGGCGTTCGTCAAACCGAACGGCATGACCAGAAACTCGTAGTGACCATAACGAGTCCGAAAAGCGGTCTTCACTATATCCTCGTCCCTAATCCTTAGCTGGTGATACCTTGACCTCAAGTTAACCTTCGAAAAGCAATGCGATCCCTTCAGCTGATCAAGAAGGTCGTCAATCCTAGGCATAGGATACTTGTTCTTCACGGTTACCTAGTTCAGCTTCCTGTAGTCTATACACAATCTCAATGACCCATCCTTCTTCTTTGCAAAAAGAGCTGGAGCTCCCCACGGTGATGTACTCGGCCGCACAAACCCCTTGTCTAGCAACTCCTGCAACTGTACCTTGAGCTCTTGTAACTTAGCTGGTGCAAAGCAATACGATGGCATAGAGATGGAAGCTTCTCCTGGAATAAGATCAATAGAGAACTCCACATCTCGGCTCGGCACTAACTCAAACAGATCATTAGGAAGGACATCGTGGTAATCACAAACCACAGGGGGTAGCTCCCCTCGAACCTCGCCCAACTCATCCAACCTGAGAGCAAAAAAGAGGAAACCCAAGTTCCCTCAAACCTGAGCTGCACCAGGCATAGACACCAAGCCCTCATCCCGATCACCCACAAAGTAGAAACAGTCACCTTCCGGCGTATAGATCGACACTCTCTGGCGCTCACAATCTATAAAAGCATGGTAGGTAGTCAGCCAATCCATCCCTAGGATGACATCAAATGTGGTCATGTCTAGAATGATAAAATCAAACTCTAAACAACGACCGGCAACTCCTAACGCATAGGATCTGCAAACGCTACTCAACACCCCATTCCCACTGACTGGGGTCTCTACACTCAACATACTACCCAATGAGTCTACCTTCAACCCCAATGCAGATGCAAAGGCAGAAGATATAAAAGAATGTAATGCTCCCGTGTCGATGAGAACACTTGCCTATGATCTAAAGACTAGAAGAGTAACTCTGATCATGGCTGGAGTTGCTGCAGCATCAAATGCAACTGGTGCTTTAGAAGCACTGCGATTAGCAAGAACATAAGCCTTAGCCTGCGGTGGTCTGGTCTACCCACCATAACTCTGAGTCGTCGGCTACCTCACAAACTATGCTGAAGTACCTCCCTCTGTAAACCTAGACATCTGGGCCTTAAGTTGCTGAGGAGCCTGCCGTCTCTGCGGAGATGGAGCAGCTGGCTCTCCTGTCGCACTCTGAACATTCCTTTCCTTGGGACAATACTTACGGATGTGCCCGAACTGACCACACCCATAGCATACTGGTGGGTCTCTAGCCTGTGACTGGGCAGACGCTGAACTCTGTACCTGGCTCTTTTGCGGGCACTCAACTGAATGATGTCCTAACTATCCGCATCAATGGCAAATCAGCCCTCTCTGCTCTGGCTTTCCTGTAGAAGCCACTGAAGGTGTAGGTGCGGACGACTGCTGATATGACCTAGCAAAATGAGAACTCGGACCCGACGGCCTCCGGTGCTTGTTCCTGCGCCCCTGAAGCTATGTACCCCCATCACTCTGCAGGCCCTTGCCCTCTCTAACTTGCGGCTCTCTGCCAACGAGTTCTCTACTCGGATAGCGACTTCTACCAACGCGATGTACACCTCCAAACCCAGAGCTGTAACCCTATCCTTGATGGCAGGTCGAAGGCCCCTCTCAAACCTCCTCGCACGCAACTTCGCTGTTGATACCATCTCAGCTGGAAACCGTGACGGATTTGCGAACTTGGCCTCATACTGGACCACAGAAAGATTTCCCTGAACAAGGGAGAGGAACTTCTCTTTGTAAGTATCCCTCGAGGATCTCGAAAAGTACTTCTCCAAGAAGACTCTCGTGAAAGCAGCCCACGTGTCATCTACTGTGGTCTTGGCGAACTTCCACCATTCTCTAGCATCTTCCCTCAGTTGGAATGCCGCCAACTTTACGCGTAAGGCATCTTCCTCAATATCCAGCGTATCGAAGATCGTCGTGGTCACTTCCAACCACTCAGTAGCAACCTTGGGGTTCAGCTCCCCCGAAAAGGTTGGAGGATCCAACTGCCGGAACTCCCTCATGGCCACAGAAGCCCTTGGCTCCAAAACCCTTACTCCAGCCCTGGTTGCCTCTGCCATAACTCTCATAGTGGCAAGCATCTCTTGGACAACGTCAACACCGCTCACTTGTTCTTGTGGGACATGAACGTTCCCTTCTTTTGGAATCTGAGCATAAGCACGACCTCGGCCACGGTCTCGGCCACGACCCCGTCCCCGCACTCCCTGCATGAACATAGTTCTATAGAAAGCAATAGAAAGCGATATAACAAGATAAGCTTTCCTACAACATGTTACTACGTAACATAAACACATAACGCACGTAAGCATGCTAACACGTACGCACTTAAGGTTATGTAAACACGTCTCACATACCGAGGAGAACCAACAAGACGGACGCATCAATTTGGATAACGTATTCAGATTCTTTGCTAGAAAACACGTTGGCCAAACGCATTTCTAACTTGGCGTCCAAATATGTTAGTCCAAATGCCTGAGGCAAGACTAGTCAATCTTGAGATTCAACCTCTATACCCACATATACACAAACGATCATGCTCAAAAGGCTATCAGCATGTTATAGAAATATCTAAAAACATGTAAGAAGGCATACTCAATCAACCTCACTAGGTGATAAATCCTCTTCCCATGGCTCTTAGGTATTCAAACCCAAAGCTTTGATACCAAGTTGTCACGCCCCAAATCCAGGGTCACGTGAAAATTCACCAAACACCAGTTTTTGTGAAAAATAAGTTTTCATACATTCAAATCCACCTGTTGAAATCAAATGAAAACCCAATATACATCTCTCATAAACAGTAGATATCCATATTCAACAAGCATAATTTATCGCCCCGAGGTGTACAGAACACGCCTTCAGCAGGCATATAAAAAGGAAAACTACTAGAGTCTTCCGTCAACATGACAACCACTAGATCAACTCCTCCAGATCATCATCCTCATGTCCTAAAAAGGGTTATACAGCAAAAATTCCACACCGTGAGTCGAAGCCCAATAGAAACAGACTATATAAAGCTGTAAGTAGGATATGCAATTATATGGTGGGAGCCAGCTCAACCACAAGTAAAACCAGGGCATTATAACTAATGCAAACAACAGTAAAAGAAAACTGTAATCAAAACGTTGCTTTCCAGTCGGATCACACAGTCGAGAAAAGAAATAAAATAGTTTCTATGTACCGACTCCGTCACAAGGGGACAGATGTAGCAATTATAGACTCCGACCCCTTTACCCAATCCCTACACATCGTAGGACCGATTAGGTAAATGCATGTTCTATACAAAGCCACCACAACGTAAAAGCTTAATTTATTGGCCCAAAACCCGAGGGTACAAAGCACCCAACTACTTAATTTAAGGGAACTAGCCCAAAGGTACAAAGCACCTACTCTGTGCACATTTTTGGACTTACACCGAGGGCAACTCATGCCAAATACCCGTTATCCCGGTACATCTAAAGAATAATTTTACAAAATCAAAACGTTTTCACATTTAGACCAATGATCCATCCATTAACATAGAGATCAAACAAACATATAGATCCATCCATTAACATGGAGATCACATGGAGATCAAACGAGACATATAGATCCATCCATTAACATAAAGATCAAACGAAACATGTAAAAATATGAGTTTCAAACTATACAACATATGTATAAAAATGGGATCCAATCCATCTACCATGGAGATCAGAAGGTATGTAAGAACACACACTTTTATTAAACGTTTTCAAGATTGAGCCCTAACCCCAAAGGTCGGCTCTAAACCTCCAAAAGAAAACATATTTTTTCCAAAATTTTCATAAAAACTCCTTTTCAAACCATTCCCTCCGAAAAACAACCTCCGAAACGCTAGATTACATGAATCCATTGCTTTAAAATCATACGAGGAAAGAGAGGAGAACCAAAACCCATCCACCAAACCACCAAAACATCACCAACAGCCCACACAGGACCCCAGCCGACTGGTCCAAGCCCCTAGTCGACTGAAAACTCTCGGGAAAAGAAGAAAAACCAAAACAAAAACATATCGGTCGACTGACCTGAAGGTCTAGTCGACTGACTCCCAAAAAGCAAGATCCAGTCGACTGACCACCATGGTCCAATCGACTAACCTTCCCTAGAAAATGATTTTAAGGCATGGTTTTTGCTTCCAAACCCCAAATCAAACCTCCAAACATCCGTATAACACCCTTGAACATCTACACATCCAAGCCTCACACCAAAACTTCGAAAGAAAATCCTCAAAACACACTTTCATCCACCGAAACGCCGAAAAATAGTTTAAACCCAAAATTGGATTTAAAACATAATTCACATTTCATGCATTTTTAAAATGGTAGAAATACGTATGATTACACCTAGAACCCTTTAACAGTTAAACAGTCTAGAATCTTACCTCAGTGAGTCAAAACTCGACGCCTCGATCCACGTTCAAAATCGAGCTATGTTGGAATGGAATTTCGTCTGGATGGATGCGTAAACCACGATGCCAACAAGAAGGATCGGCTGTTGGATTGTCAAAAACCAAGCCTCGGGCCCCCAAGAAGTTAGAGAGAAGGCAGAGAGAAAACTGGAGGAAACTTAGGAGTTAAGTTTTGAAAATATCTAACTCCTGATATTTATAGGCCTCCAAAATATCTTTTTTTTTAATTTTTAAAATTTGCACCATAACTCCCTGCAGCCCCCAGGACCAACCCCGCATGCTCAGATAAACCAAAATATGCATCAAAATGCATATATGTATATTAAAGCGAAAACGCCTAAATTTGTTAAAAAACACCGAATATGCATATATATCCAAAAAAATGAAATGGTATAGGGTCTCACACGAATAGCGACGATATCAACATTAAGAATTTTTGTGGATGATGAGGCAGTTGATTTAGGAGAAGAGGTTGAATTACAGTTTTGAAGCATAAGATAATTTAGGAGCAACTTTGGCTTGATAATATTTTTTAAGGGGATTTGGATAATATTTTTTTGAAATATCAAACTTATCCCACCATTTTGATGCGTATTCACAGGATAAATAAGAAAATATGATTTTGCACTGATACGGTGAACTTCTATTAAAGCAACCATGAAAGTGAAAAGTCAGCCGTAAAATAAAGAAATTGAGGATTTAAAGGATTAGAAAATTTGGTATATTGAGCAAAGGAATCCTAAAGGATAAAAGAAAGAATTTGAGGGCTTGGACTGAATTCAGTCCACCAACCATGGAACCAATAAGGAAGAAGGGAGTCAAAATTATTGCAAAATCTTACAAACTACGAATGTTTCATGGCTTGGTTTTGTAAATAAAATAGAAGATAAAAGGCTTTTTGATAATCATAATAATTATAAAATTTAGGGCGTATAGCATTATTTTTGAAATTTTTGTTAAAAAGTGTCGCCACAACCCAATTCAGATTTTAAAATGATTTTTTTGGATGACACGTTTCGAATAATCAATAGTAATGCAATTATCATTGGAATTATGTTGAATTTTAATAGAACCAGTCTCTAATAAGAGTGTTTCATAAGAAATTTGGTTTAAGCTGAAATTGTCTGATATGTAGTACCATTTAGGCGGCAACTAATTGCCAATAATTTTGGCTAGAGCCAAGGGCTTCTCCCTACCACTCTTCTCTCTGATCACTTTGAAATCCACTTTTTCGAGAGAGATAACGGGGAATAAGATTTCATTTGGTATATATTGAGGTTGTGCTTTTGAGGTAGAATTAAGGGGGGTTTGATCCTTAATTTGCTGTGTGCGTGTGGGATTACGTGGGGTGTTTACCGTTGAAGATGACATCATAAAAATTGATGGTGTGGAAGTTGATCCCTTCAAAAATTTCAAATTAAGAAGTCAGGTAGAGAATTTGATTCTACTTTAATAAACTCAATATCAAATTCAAATATAGATAAAATGGCTTGCCATCTGGCAAATATTTATTTAAAAGCAATATTTTTAACATTATTTTGAAGAACATCTTTAGCAGTTTTACAATTAATTTTTAATAAAAAATTTTAATTTAATAAATTATTTTCAAATTTAGTAATACATAATACTATGGATAAAATCTCTTTTTTAATTGTAGAATAATTCATTTGTGTGAGTTTTCAAACGCCACTTGTATAACGAATTAATTGTTATTTACCTTGGTGTCGTTGTTTTAAAATTCCTCCATAACCAATATTTGAATTATCAGTTTCTACAATCTTGAAGGCGGTAGGTATAGGTAAACAAAGACAAGGCAATTGTTTTGCATGTTGTTAAATTTTCTACATAGTTTTAGTGTGTTGCTGTGTCTAAGGCTTTGAATTTTTCCTTAATCTTTGATGTAATAATGTTGTATCTTTATATAAATCTTGATAAAAATCAAAAATATAATTGAGACTTCCTAGGAATCTTTATAATTGAGTTTTATTTAAGATTTCATCTGCAAATTTATTTACAAATTCTATAGATCTATCAATATGTATTATAGTTCCTTTATGAATTTGATGACCTAAAAATCTAACATTTGATTGAAATAATTTCATTTTTGGTACGCTTAATACAAGACCATTATTTTTAATGATATTATAAAACTTAAACAAATGTTTGATATGTTGAGAAATAGATGGGGAAAATATTAAAATATCATCAATATAAACGATACAAAATTGTATATAATTATTAAAAATATCATTCATGATTCTTTAAAATTCAGAAGGAGCATTTTTTATGCCAAAAGACATTACTTCCATTTATAGTGTCCAAAGGGCACAGTGAATGCTGTTTTATGTCATTCTTTTTCATCAATTTGAATCTACCAAAAGCCAGATTTCATATCAAGTTTTGAGAATATTTTTGCTTGATTTAATCTATTTAATAAATATTGTTATTTGAAATTGGATAACAAATCTATTGTAAAACTTTATTTAATGGTTTATAATTAATAACTAATCGAGGTGTGCCTATTTCTAATTCAGCATTTTTATTAATACAAAAGGCAACACACAATCATGGGGATTGACTTGGACGAATTAATTTTTTGTCTAATAAATTTTGAATATTTTTTTTACAATATTCTAATTAATTAGCATCCATTTGAGATGGTTTAGCTTTATTTGGTATAAATTTTTCATTAAAATCAGGTTCATAAGGTAATTGAATTATATGTTATTTACGATGCTAAAAGGCATGGGAAATATTGAAACATAAATCATTTCCATAAAGATTTTTGAAATATTCAATTTGTTGTTGAACTTTAAATTTGTTTAATTGTTCTTCTACTTGAGAATATGATAATTTTTCTTGTAAATAATGTATCTGTTTTTGTTTAAAGATGAGATTTGTTTTTAATTCTTGAAACGTATGAGGTTGAGGGGAAAATATGAATGGAAAGGTAATTTCTTGATCTTCTAATAATTTAGTAAAAATTCCATTATGTGAAACATTAAATTGAGCAATCATTGTGAGGAAAGGTGTTCCTAGAATCATGTGTTGTGATAAGTCTTTAATTAAAACAAATTCTATTTGAAGACATATACTTTAATTACAAATATAAGCATTTGATAATTTATAATTGATTTTCATGGAACTGTCATCAGCAGTGTGTAAACTTTGTTTAGTTTTTTCAAAATATTTTGTAGAAATTAATTATTTACGAATACAGTTTAAATCTGCACCAGAATCTACTAGTACAATAGCAAACTTTGTTTAATTTTTTCAAAATATTTTGTAGAAATTAATTCTTCACGAATACAATTTAAATCTGCACCAGAATCTACTAGTACCATAGCATCAACTATAAAATTGTTTTGAATTACTAAATATATTTTTATATACCATTTTTTAAACATAATTTGATTTAAAAATGAAAAATTTGTTTTATTAATTGTTAGATTTGGGTTAGGTTCAGGTTCTTGAATTATTATATCTCTATTTTTATTTTTATTATTTTTATTTTTTCCATTGTGTATAATATTCATACTTTCAGCACTTGGTGTAGGATCAAAAGAGAAATGCATAGGTTTTCATTTTTCAATTTCTAAATTGGTAATTTTTTGTTGTAGTTGTTTTATATCCTGTTTTAACTTAGTTAAATCTTGATGCATATCATGAATGGTAGGTGTTTGAGTTGGTTGTTTTTCTAATCTTTTTAACGCATTTTTAATATCAAATTTAGGAGGTGTATGTTGAACTAAATGTTGAGTTCTATTATTAATTTGGTCTATATAATTAAAAATAATTTTTTTTCTCATTTCTCAGTCATTGATTTGATTTAGAGTGTCTAGTATTTCTTGTTTTGGTTTAGATAATGCATTTATTGATAATCTATTCATATTTAAAATAGATTGATAATAATCATTTTGCGTTTGACATTTCGTACAACATTCATCTTTGTCATTATCAAATTCATTTGATGAGGTTATAATATCTTGATTTAATTCTTCTAATTCCAATGAATAATTAGAATTGTCAGAATTATATTCAGATTGAGTTTCTTCTTCATTATCACTTGGAGGATTAGAATTTAATAATAAATTACATAATTATTTTTTCAATTCTTCTGAACAATTTAATTCATTTATTTTTGTTTTGTATAATATTTATTAGCAAAACGACTTGTTTTACCACATTTCCAACAAGATATATCATTTTTCCTGGTGGAAGCATGATTTGTTGTTTTTTGATTTTTATTTTTCTTATATGTAGACTTTTGATACTTTGTTATTGGTTTTTTATAGGACTTATACGGTCTATCATATTTTTTATATTTAGGTTTATATTTATATCTAGATTTATATTTACTATATTTATAAGATTTTTTTTCTTAACCTTTTTATTTCCATCTTAGGGAGAATTAATTGTATTATAACCAAATTGATGACAGAATTGACCAAACTCTGTTTTACCTAATTTTTTTTCTTTAGTTTATTTTTTAATTTAATATTATTACATAAAACTAATTCTTCAGCACATATTTAAGATATTAATTCACCATAAGTATATTGATGATAAGAAATTAAATCTTGATTTTTATTTCTTATTATTGTTTTAACCTTTTCAGCAAATAAAGTTGGAAGTCCAGCTATAAAGCGTTCATTCCAAAAATCTTGATTTGCATATGTTCTTTGATGTAATTTGGATGGAAAAACATCTTTGTATCATCTAAAATGAGTTAATATTGGACATCTTAAATTTATTAATAATTCTTTTTCTTGTTCAAAGACAATTTGAGTATTACCTACAAAATGTTGAATCATAACAGTAATTAAGGGTGTTACAACACCACTGATTGGTAAATTATTTTCTGTAATTGGATTTCCTTCTTTATCTCATTTGATTGTAGCTAATATTAATGTTCTTTGATGATCTGTGAGATAATTATCCCACCATCCTTTGAGTTGGCCTGAAAAGTCAACAATTAATAATTCTCTACATTTGTATCATTATTTGTAGGATTTTGTGCAATGGCTACTGTAGCTGCCATCATCATATGTTGACCCATTTGGATTATCTGATAATCAGATTTATCATCTAAATTTTATTTCATTAAATTTGAGCCACTAAAAATATAGGGCATGTCTAAGGGTCTTTCTTCATATTGTAAATCTATTAGTGTTGGTCTTGGATAATAATTACGAGTCATTAATTTTGGACGTATTAAAGTTTCTTGAACCTGTGTAGGTTGATTTTGAAATTGATTATATAATTGTTGTAATTCTTCATCTTTTTGTAACATATTTATAAATTTATATTCTTCTTTTTAATCTTGCTAAGATGAGGTTGGTTTAAAAGTTATTTGATTTATCTATTGGTGTTGTTGATATAGTTTTTGAATAAATTCTTGGGATGATTCTTTTAAATGGAATTTAGGTTTAACAAAAGGTTGTACACAAGGATGATTTATCTTATTAGTAGTAGGTGGCGTGTTGGTAAAGATTGTAGAGGCTTGCATATAGAGATTTTTTATGATATTTTGAATTGAGGTTAATTGATAATCAATATAAGGTAAAGTGTTTTCAATTCTATTGGCTTGCTCTCCCAGAGTTTGGAGATGAGCATCAGTGTAATTTAATTGATTAGAAATATGTTGATCAAATTGAGCGAAAGGTTTAGCTTTGACACCTAATGCGATATCGATAGTTTTACTAGGTGGATGAACAGACTTATATTCACCATTTGATGTTGACCATTGTTTCTCAAATGTATTGATAGACTGAGATAGTAATTCCTCTGGAATTTTAATATGATGTTTAGGGCAATAAATATTATAATACCAAGAAAAAAACAAATATTAATGTAAGATTCTTGTAAGAATTGTATATACATATATTTAATTATTTTATCTTCATCAAGAGAATGATTGTAAATAAAACATTTCCTATTATATTTGTTGTAATATTTTAAATATTCTTTTTTAATCTCTTTTACGTTGATTACATATGGAACATGTGGATTAGGTGGATTATGTGATATTAGAGTGGGAGTAGTTGGAATCATATCTGTAGTTAGTACATTGATATTTAAGGTGGTTAAATCTATGTCTAATTCTTCATCTTGATTTTGGTTAAAATTATTTCTATAAATTAGTTGAAGAATTTGATCTTGAACTTGAATACCAGATAAAAAATAATTTCTAAAAGATTGATTGGATCTATTTAATGATTGAACTGGTGTATAATATTATTGTGATCTTAATAATTGTGATCTTAATAATTGCGGTGGTGTGTCAAATCTTTGCATTTCAGATCTTTGTATGGATTCTGATCTTCAAGGAAGAAATTAAAGTAATACAGATCCTGTCACGCCACAAACTCCGGGTTACGCGAAAAGCCACAACAACCACCAAAACCGTCCCAACACAAAAGGGGCTAAAATCAGAAAGCCGAATAAGGCCAAAACCTTTGTAAAAATGTACTATCGATGGTTTATTTGGTTTAAAGGAGTAGCCAAAAGACTACCGTTACTGTCCTACAAGTCAAGCCTTTAAAAGCAAAATATAAGTTTTGAATAAGAAACATCTTTTCATTTTAAAAGAAGTTTAGGCTGTTCCAAAAACTTTTCTCGAAGTACAAGAGTTTAAATGAAGCATAAATCATTTGAAAATTTCATTTGTAAACCGTTGAATCCAATAACAAAAAATGTAGTAAGATACTACGAAAAATAACAATTAATCCAAGGTTCTCTCAAAAGTATTAAAACATGCATATATCCATAATCATTATATATGTTTTACAACATGTTATCTCTAAATATGAAACATATACAGAAATGTATAAACTACCTAACAAAATAAGACAACAGGATCTTGTCATTAGCTACCTCTGGGCACCACCAGGTCAACCTACAGGATCACGCTCACCTGAAAAAAATTTTACAGTAAAATTCTACACCGTGAGTCAAATCCCAATAGAAACAGATTATAAAGCTATAAAGTAGGATATGCAATCACAAGCATATAAGCTCAACCACAGGGGCAAAAAGGTTTTTCCAATCCAAAATCACAAGTTTTCCATCAGGCTAACACAAGCCTCAAAGCGGTTTTACTTCATAAAATCCCACATTTCTATCCTTAAAACCATGCATATCAATAATGCAGATAACATTTTTACAGTTAAAGAAAAGCAATAATCAAAACGTTATTTTCCACTCGGATCACACACCGAGGAAAGAGAAAAGATATTTTCCATCGGAACACACACAGTCGAGGAAAATAAAATGATATAATCAGTAATAAAACTGTATTCTCCACTCGGGCCACACCGCCGAGGAGAAAAGCTAAAATGATTCATATGTACCGACTCCGTCACAAGGGGATAGAGGTAGCAACTATAGACTCCTGCCCCTTTACCTAATCCCTACACATCGTAGGACAGTTAGGTAAATGCAAGTTCTTCACGAAGCCACCACAACGTAAAAGGCTTAGTTTACGAGTTCAACAACCCGAGGGAACAAAGCACCCAATCACCTTCTTTACGGGAACTACACCGAGAACAACTGATGCCAAATACCCGCTATCCCGGTACATCTAGAGAATCATTTCAAAACCAACCCGCAACTCAACAATTACAAAAAAT
>JAULJZ010064503.1:0-42725 GCA_032270985.1 Heliamphora pulchella | reverse complement strand
ATGCCAAATACCCGCTATCCCGGTACATCTAGAGAATCATTTCAAAACCAACCCGCAACTCAACAATTACAAAAAATATTTCCACAAATATACTTTAAACATGTATATATAGATCCATCCATCAACATGGAGATCAACAAAATATCTTTAAAATATTTTTCCCCGTTCTCAACAAAAGGTTTTCAAAACTAAAACTCAACCCCAAGGGTTAGCTCCAAACCTCCAAAACATAGTTTGTCGAGATTTTCACAAATCCACCGTTTTTAAAATCACATTTAAAAATTAGAGATATCCACAATTCATATCATGTAGTAAACCAAGAAAAGCACAAAACATGCTTCTATCCGAGTAAACAAGGTTTGAACACAAAACATGATATATAAGCATTTCAACCGGGAAAAAATATACAACTGCATATAGCGTAACTGGCCAACCGTCACTATCACGTCCCGACACCCGGGTCATGTGAAACACTCACAAACAAACTCCCAGGGAACAAGAAATTGATAAAAAGTTCCACAATGATGAAAAATAACCTTTTCCAACACATTCGGCTAAAAACAGGTGAAAAACGGCTAAGAGATTTTGACATACCCTCAATCGTTTGGTCATAACATTTTCTAAAAAAAGAATTTTATTGTGAGAGAGGTGCCATTGGAAAGAAGACTTCCAGGGCTTCAATTTGAGTACAAGCACGACCCAATTTCCAGACCGAATGAGGGAGATATGATCAAAACAAAACGACCCTGCGCAGCTAGTCCGCTCGAGCGGATGTCGGGCACTCGAGTGAGCTACCACCCGAGAAAAACCCAAATTTTCCCTGTTTTTGATTTTCAAGCCCCCAAACTTTCAAACACTCACAAACCACCATCTCAACCTCAAATTAAAGCCTACAAACACCTTTTTGACACCCTCGAATATACCCAAACCCGAAACAACCACAGAACCTCGAAAGACACATTTCAAAATTCGATTTCATCCAATCGAAATCAACGCAAACGCCTTTTTAAACCAAAATCCGATTTAACGAAATATAAATCGGTTGTCCATGCATTTTTAATCGGTTAAAATACATATAATTGCACGTAGTACTCTTTAAAGACAACATAGTCTAAGATCCTACCTTGAGTTAAAAGCTCAACGCCTCGATCCATGTGCAAAAACGAACTTCGTCAGAATGAAATTCTGTCAGGATAAAAGCGTAGCCCACCACGAGAATACTAAGGATCTACTGTTGGATCCCCAAAAACCAAGCCCCGAGCCCCCAAGAAGTTAGAAAGAAGGCAGAGCATTTGGTTTGAAAAAAAGAAACTTAGCTTGTAAATTATGAAAATATCTTTTGAAAATATCTAACTCCAGATATTTATAAGCCACGAAAATATCTTTTTTTTTCTTCTTAACATCGCACCACAATGCCCAACAGCCCCGGGGACCATCCCCACAAGAATCTCTAAACCCGAACATGCATAAAAACCACCTATTTATAGAATCTCGCTCCAAGCCTCCACTGCTCGAGCGCTCAGGGCACCACCCTAGTGGACCCCTACCGATATACATCTTTGTCACACCACCGCTCGAGCGCACAACCACCACTCGAGCGGTCATCGCTGGGTGATAACCGGAGCATATATTTCATACACATCTGTATCCAAGTCCAAATAGCTAGTCACCTGAAACATCACCTAGATCGAGCGTTAATTCCTACTCCATCACACTTAAATCATTTCCAAAAGAAAACAGGTCAATGTCTCACAAATCCATCAGAAAACTCAACAATAGAATCTGGATTTGTTTCTATTTGAGTTATTTGTGGGGGCATAATATGTGGCATGTGCCAACTATTATTTTATTGTTCATCAGTTTCTTCGATTTCATGCCATTTAATAACTTTCGGTATAATTACTTGTGACTTACTAAGATTAGATTGAAACATTATTGTTGATCTATGTGGACTTGTAGTACCTTTAAACATTGGGGCTGACGATGTCATAGCTTTTAAATAAACTTTATAAGTTATTTGTAGGTTTAAGGATAAAGCAACCATATTATATCTTTTCGTTTGAACTTGTAATGTTAATATTTTTAATATTGTAGGATCATGGAGTGAGACCTCAAAATTAAAAAAAATATTCAAAATAAACGGGACCATGCACTAAACTGGTTTTAATGGTTCCTAATAATGTATCATAATATGAATTATGTCTTAAATTTAATAAAGAACAACTAATAGATTTATTTAAATTTAAACGTGTCATGGATTTTATACTTATTTGTACAAGACCTAAATGTAAAAAATTAAATTCTTTTGGTTGAAATATTTTAATAAGATTTGGATCTAATAGTTGAAAGGTTTGATATTGATTTGTAACTGGTAAAATTTGTTCAACAGTTTTTATTTTGTAAGTTTGTTTAAGTTCAAACTTTTTATCATAAAGTTCATTTATATTCTTTTTAGGCATTGTCTAATTTGTTTAAAAAAAATTCATATTTTCAATATCAATTTCACTTTGATTAACAATATATATAAGATTTTAGTGTGTAGAATATTTATACAAAAAATTAAATTAATTAAATATGGTTAAGAATTATGGGGCTTGAAGACTATCGCATTTCAGCCCCGGGGTGCCGTGCTATTCAATAATATTGAAAAAATGGCAACCTAACAATTAGAATTGAAAGTTGGTTCCCTTTTGAGGGGAGGCAATAGTGCAGTGGAACGACTTGACGTTGTATATTAGAACTCATTAAAGCCATTCGCATCATTATGCTCAATAAAAGGAATGAGGGAAACTCCAATTAAAAAATATTGATAGAGAAAAATACTTCAAAGATGAGCGGGGTTGGCTCGGACTTTCTCTACTTTTGGAATAAATCAAGACTGGCTAGCTCAGCTTATCAATATCAAGTTTGTAAAAAGAACCAAATTCTAATTATGTATAAAAGAAAATGAGTCTACTCTAGCAATTAAACCGGATGGAACAAATTAATTAGAAATAAACTTAAAATGAACAATAATAAATGAGTGGCTTGGTTCATTTTTTTAAAAACAAATATAATGTGTTTCCTTATTTAGTAATATTTTAGGAATTTAATTTATTCTATGAATAATTTGTATACTGTAAATTATAAAATAAATAGTTTTGATTGTCAGAGTAAGATCCAGCTGAAATCCACTTGGTCGGATTAGATCTATCTGTTCCATTTAAGACGGGAGAGAATCCAATTTATTTTTTTCAAAACAAAAAAAATGCTACACAAACCGAATTATAAATACAGAAAATCCATGCAGCAGTACTTTAACAAAACTCTTACTTCGAAATTAAAGAAGATAAAACAAAATAAAAAATCCACAGCCTTCTCTGTGAGAATTATAAATAAGCGTAAATTGAGGAAGAGTTATATTTTAAGAAGGTTGTTATAGATTAGTCTTTTTCAAAAACTGTGCATTCAGTGAAGTCTTTTTTCAAATTTTTTAACAAAAATTTGACCTTTATACCTTTTGATAATTTAAAAAGAAAAATTTGCAGAAAATATATTTTTTCGAACTGTCGTTACCTTTGTTCTCAGAAGTTGTTTAGCGAGTTTCGATTTTGTTCCTATTCGTCGAAGATATGTTTTTTGCCGACTAACTCATATCCCGTTTGTTTTTTTTTTTTGTGGTGCGTTGCATATTTTCGGAACCTTCGTTTTGCTATTGTCCAAATCATCGGCCTTGTTCTGTATTTTTTGTGCACCTTTACAAACTTTGTAGTGTCAGCGATATATACTAAAAATTAAATTTTGAATTTTAATATTTAATTTTATTTATTAATAAAATTAGTTTTTTTTATTTTATAAAAATCTCGATGAGCAAATGTATGCACTTACATTATTTATTTAATCATGTGCATAAGTGTCTTTTATTCTACATAGCATTTAATCTGGTGTGTAGAGTTCGGCTTACACATAGAAGACCAAATTATCGGTTCTCGTAGAATATAAGTTTTTGATTTATAGTCTTAAATGGAATTGAACACACAATCGGTAGAACTATAATATAATGTTTTAGTAGATATATCTTGATTAAGAGAACGGTAATTGTTTCGACAATTATTCCGACTCATTGTGTTAGTACACTTTGTGTGTAATGAACAAAATCGCATTAAAATAATTAATTTTATATTGATTATGTAAATTAATTTACACCCCATTATTATTAAGAGTCCTTATATTCTTAATTTCAAAATAATTATTAGACACGTA
The DNA here is from genome assembly GCA_032270985.1 of Heliamphora pulchella. Lineage (NCBI taxonomy): Eukaryota > Viridiplantae > Streptophyta > Magnoliopsida > Ericales > Sarraceniaceae > Heliamphora > Heliamphora pulchella. The sequence continues at coordinate 38,483 of JAULJZ010064503.1, read as the reverse complement.
TGTTTAATATTCGTTATTTTGATTCATTAAAGGGTGCGATCTTTTATGGGTCTATAAACCCGGTGAGTTGGATAATGATGTTATTTATATAGTGGATATTAATTATTGACGAAATATAAGTTCCATGATCGAGATTGATGATACCCCCTTAAAGAAACTTATAAGTTTTGACCGTGTCAAATACTGCAAGTGGATTTTATAATTCGGCATATCAAAAAAGTTAAACGGAATGTTCTAGGAATTTTTTCGAAGAACCTTATTAAATAAAATTGTAAGTAATTTAATTTAATCGACAAGTATCTGTAATCTTAACGTGGAGGAGAATAATAAGTATTTAACAACATAAGCTCGAATAATTCGATTTTGTGGATAAAGCTGAGAGTGCAATTATAATTTTTTAGTTGAATAAATTATAATTTATGTTTTTATGAAATTACTTCTGAATTGAGGTAGGATTTCATAATTAAATTAGGAGCACACATCTTATTTACTCCACAGGTCTCTGTTGTAGTTTATAAAAGTGCAATTATAAACGCTAGTTTCATAATTTAGTCACTTGGCTTCAAGATTAAGGTTTCTACGTCTATGAAAACCCAAGTCTAGTCAATAAAGATTTTAAAAAACACAAAGAATGTAGCCCACACTAGAATCGTGATCTTAACAGAAGGCTTGTTTGGCAAAATGACTGTTAGTCAAAAACTACGGCGACTTAACTAAAGATTGTTGTAGTAAACGAAATCAATCCAACTACATTTCAAAGGTATAATCCTAATCTAACTTTGGGAGTTATACCGGGTTTATATTTTTGATTGTTTGACTTTAAAATTTTTTTATCTAAAATCTGTTTCGGCATTTACCCATCCAAATTTTTTTTAGCTTAAGTCATATACAAAATCTTTGGATCTTAGTTTTTAGTTCCAACAATTGGTATCAGAGTCATCTTTGATTATGTATATGTATTGAATCAAGAGTTCGGATAGATTTAGATCTGTCCTAATTTTGTTTTGCAGACGATCTACTCTCGGCTTTAATGGTCGTTATTTTGCATATTTGATTGCATAGTTTTAATGATTATAAATTTTTTATTCTTGTTTTTTTCACGAGGATTGATCTTGGTAATTGGTTTGTGGACCCTTCAGAGACATAGAAATCAATGTAATCTTCTTCCTCTATAGCTAGATTGTGAACTCCTCGGAGGCATAGGATTCATGTTTTTTTTTTTTTGATTCAAAGTGCGAAGAACGAAGAACAGAGGTCGAAGAACGCAGCGGCACAGGCGACGACATGGGACAATGCACTTTGCGTTGTAGCGTGCACGTGGCATGGCGATGCGTGGCGCTAGCGCGGGGCAACAATGGCAGTGCGAGGTGTAGGTGTGGTGGCGTGACGATAGTGCCAGGCGCGTCGGCGGTGGTTGTGTATCACAAAAGTTCTATTAGCGATAGGATTGTGACTGCTGCAGAGTTCTGATTCTGACAAGACTATATGACTTTTGGATGAACAGGAATTCTTTTGGCTTAAAGTGATTTAGCTAGACCATAAAAGTCAAAATTATGTATTTATTTATTTAAATGTGTGAGTAGTTTATTTTGGTTTTTGCTTTCTGTTCAGTTTAATTAACTCATTATTCGAAATTAATTTTTTTATAACAAAAAAATAAAATAAAATTTTCTCATGTTAATTAATTAATTAATTTTTTAAAGAAATTTTTAAAATTTTATTTTGTTACTTAAAAACACGTTTAAAATAGATTTAAAAATCTAGAATCTTGGAAAATGTGTTAGTTAATTTCGAATTTTGAATTAATTAAAAGGGTTTAATTCAAATAAAATATTTTTTTTTCAAAATATGTATAACAGAAAATAAAATTAAAATTCTTAAGGTTTTATTTAAAATTAATTTTTTTAATAAAATAAATAGAATTTGAAAAAATTTATTTGTTACGCATATAACACGTAAAGATGGTTAAAATCGGAATCTTTTGAAACGTATGGTTTTCAAAAATTATAATTTTATTAAAATTAAACAATTTTGTAACTCTAAAAAATATTTTAAAAACTAAGTGGATGAGTGAATTTATTCACAGATAAATTTTACGGTCTCCATCACTAATTTGTAGGTGATGTAATTAATTTTGTGTGTCGCCTTTAGGGCTCTTCTTTCAATCAGACAGAATTAATTACAGTATCACGGGTACGAATCTACTTTAGGAATAGTTCTAAAAAATTGTTAGTGTGAATCACTTCTTCATCTGAAGGGTTTATTGCGAAACAATTGATTCGGGATTAAGTGATTGTTTACACTTAGTTATAAATAATAGTATCCTATCCATATGAGTCACTGCTATTATTTATAGAAGCGAAACTACGTCAGCTATTAAATTTTACTTAGCATGATTTATTGCCAAGATAATAAAATTAATAGAAATTGGTCTGTCTGGACAAATGCTGAATAGTAGACGACCTTCCCATCAAGGCATGCTATTCACGGTGTATCAGGCTACTAGCGATTTCTTTTAAAAGTGGTAGAGGGAACTAAATTTTAAAATTGAACTTAAAATTTTTTGCTCATCATAATTAATGATTTTTAATTATGTAATTCTCAGTATAAAATGATATTCAATCCTCTCGTATCTATTTTCAAAGAAAACAAACTCACGGGTCCTAATTACATTGATTGGAAAAGAAACTTAGATATCGTATTAACTGCCAAGGATTATAAATTTATATTTACAGAGATTTGTCCACTAGTACCTAATGAGGGGCCGACCGAATAGGAAATCTAAGCTTATCAGAAGTGACAGAAGACTGATCAGATGGCTCGCTATTATATTCTGGCATTCATGTCAAATGTACTACAACATCAGCATCAGTCTATGTCCATTGCCTATGGCATAATTCAGAACCTCAAAAAAAATATTTGGGGATCAGAATCATGCAGCTAGTCAGGTGGCCATGAAATCACTGATGAACATAAATATGACTAAAGGAACCTCAATTAGGGATCATGTTCTGAAGTTGATTAGTTTTCTAAATAAACTGAAGATCTTTGGAGCTGAGATTGACAAAAAAATCTAGATCGATATCATACTCTAGTTGTGAGACCCAATTCCTTTTCTTTTTTGTTATCTATACATTCGATGTGTTGGGTTTGGTTTCATCATTTTAGAATAGCATGTTATATGTGTTTTAAGTATGTGTTTTGCACTTGTTCGGGTTTAGAAAGGCTGGTTTGATTTTGGGGTTGTGAACCATTTTGAAGTTTTTTCGTTGGTGGTTCAGTCGACTGAGGTTAGATGTTCAATCGACTAACCGTGGCAGTGGAGAATTTTTGATTTTTCAGTAGCTTTTCAGTCAACTGACTTGGTGGGTTCAGTCGACTGACTTCCTGTACGGGGCTGAGCTTATAAATATCAACCTTTTGGAAGATATTTTAAAACCTAGCTTCTTACACAAGCTTCTTTTCTTTCCTCCATCTTCTCTCTAGATTTTTGGTGGACCTGGGCTTGCTTTTTGGCGATCGGATAGTGGATTCTTAGTATCCGTGTTGAGGGCTTCACATTCATTCGGACAAAATCTCATTTTGACGAAGTTCGATTTTTGAGACGTCGAGTTTTTGACTTAACGAGGTAGGATCCTAGACTCTCATGTCTTAAAAGAATGCTACGTGCAATATTATGCATTTTTACCATTTTAAAATGCATAAAAAGTTATTTTAGGTGTTTAATCTATGTTTGGTTGAATGAAATGGTTTTTAAAGTATTTTTATGCTTTATTACATGTTGTTGGACATGTGGATGTCCGTGATTTTGAAAAAGGTGATTTGAAAACAGAGGAATTTATGTAAAGTCTTAAAAATCGTGTTTTTGAGATTTGGAGCTAACCATTGGGGTTGAGCTTAGATTTTAAATATTTGGTTGAGATGAAAAAGGTGATTTGAAAACAGAGGGATTTATGTAAAGTCTTAAAAATCGTGTTTTTGAGGTTTGGAGCTAACTATTGGGGTTGAGCTTAGATTTTAAATATTTGGTTGAGATGGGGGTTTATCTCGATGGATATGTGAATGATATGATGGTATGCATATAGATATTTTGTACATGACTATGTGCATACTTATATCTGTTGAATCATACAAAAAACTACATATTAGGGTAAGTGATTGTCCCACGGTGAAAGACCGTGAAGAAATGCACATTGGGGTAAGTGATTGTCCCGCGATAAAAGACCATGAAGAACTTGATGATTGGGTTAGTATTATCCCAAGGTGAAAGACTGTGAAAGAGTACGACATGCATATGAACTCGTTATGTATGCTTTCTATATTGTTGGACATTGTTAGATGTCGAGACACGACGAGAAAACTAGTGGTTTTTGAGAAGTAAAAGCGTTCTTTTTATGAGGCTCATGTGAGTCGAAATATTCATATTATTTTTGTTAGCATATTTTGCTTTGGAATTCATGCTAGTCTGTTTCCTATTGGGCTTCGTCTCATGTTTTGAGATTTGTGAAAACCTTTTTCAGGTGAGAGTGATCATAGGTATTAATCAAGTGGAGCTTTGGAGGCCGAAGACTTTTGTTTAAAGTTTTCTTTTATTTCGTTATGGGGCCATAGACTGTTACATGTATTGCCTGTCCTTGGTGGTACATTTTGTAAGCCTTGAGGCAATATTTTACGCATGTATGGAATGTATGTCCTTTATTTTGAGAGTGAAACATCAGGTTGGGTGTTGTGTTTCAGCTTTAGTGTGGCTGTTTGTCACGCCCCAAACTCTGGACCATGTGAAACACCCACAAACAACTAAACATAACACCCAATTCGAGAATACACTCTCAATATAAAACATACATGCATTGTATATAACCGCCAAACGACTTACATTACACGGTTCCAATACCAGGAAAACATGTAAACCTACATGATATAGAAAGAACAAAAGGAAGAATACAGATCTTCTGCCTCTCCAGCAACCCCGAATCAACCAACGTGATCGGTACCTGAAAAATATTTCAAATCCCACACCGTGAGCCAAAGTTCAGCAGAAACTAGATAACCCATAAAATATAAGCTAAACATGCTAGGAAAACGAGGTGTAGTTTTCGACTTTCTTTCAAGCCTTTAAAATAATTTTCACAAGCAACGAAAAAGCGAGGATAATAACCATTTTTAACTCATAACAGCCTGGAAAATGGTTTTTATGTCACGACTGTCATGAGCCGTAACAACAATTTTAAAATTGCTTTTATCCGTCCCACAATACATTTCATACAATCCATGAATCTTCTCGGACTTTCACCGAAGGACCGCAACCCTAACGAATGCAACACAGATACATCTAACCGACTCTCACAAGCCACAGTCACCATTCTATCTCATAGATACAGATCTATACACAAACAGATATCCTCACACATGCCTAAACCGCGAGGTAAAATCGCATACCACGGAATAAGACCGTATACCATGGGGTAAAACCGCAAACCAATGGGTAAAACCGCATCCTATGGGATAACACTGAATTCACATATGCATATACAAAGCCCAAAGCCTTAAATGCACCAAGACGTCATAAGATCACGTACCCATCTTACCACATGCATGAATAAAACTAATCACAATTCTATATAAGCACAAAGCACGTATAGCTACGACGTTACACATAACGGCGCCATACAACCCATCATCCGTTACCTGAACAACCCATCCACACACCGGGACAACCAACGATACAGAAAACTAGCACTAAACCCAGAGGCCAACACTTGAACCTCTCACAGAACGGTTCTCACCAAAACCCCATCTTTAAAACGAACAACGGACCCTCACGTCCTGCACATAACTACCACGCACACAACCGTGCCCCCAACAACCCGGATCTAACCATGCCCATCACCCCCGAGGAAGACACAAAAACAAACACCCGAGGTCACGACACGAACCCTGAAACCACAACACAACCAATCAAACCCCAAAAAGAATCAAACTGTATTTCAGTCGACTAATATCATATATCAATCAACTGAATACCGTTAGAAATCAATTAAAAACCAAATGCCCAACCACCAAACAACAAACAACCAGCCCAGGACCTCAGTCGACTGGACCTCAGCCCCCATTCGACTGAAAACACGCTGTAAACCCAAAAAAAAACAAAATAGAAGCATTTCAGTCGACTGACCTCCCAAACCTAAGATCCAGTCGACTGACCCTAGGCGAAAACTATTTTTGAGCTACGGTTTCAACCCTCTAAACCTCGAATCGAAGCCTCCAAACTCTCATTCAACACCTTCGGACATACACATGACCAAGCCTAATACCAAAACCTCAAAAGGAACACCCGACACCCAATTTCATCCACTAAAATTGATAGAGAACAGGTTTTTAAACTAAAACCCTGTTTGAACATAAAACAATTTTTCATGCAGTTTTAACAGATAAAAACACACACGATTTCACGTAGCACCCTTATAAGACATGAGAGTCTAGGATCCTACCTCATTGAGTTAAAAACTTGACGCCTCGAACCACGTGTAAAATTGAGCTTCGCCGAAATAAAATTTTGTTCGGATGGATGCATAGACCACGATGCCAATAGCAAAGATCAACAGTTGGATCGTCGAAAACTGAGCCCCGGGCCCCCGAGAAGTTAGAGAGAAGGTAGAGAGAAAATGGAGAAAACTTCGCTGAGAAGTTTTGAAAATATCTTCTTGAAAATATCTAACGCTAGATATTTATAGGCCACGAAATTTTTTTTTTCTTTTTTTGAAACCCGCATCACAGTGCTTAACGACCCAAGGAATCAACCACGCATGCATATCTAAATCCGATCATGCATCAAAAGGCATATAAACATGCTGCAATGAAAACACTAAACGTGCGTCCAAAAAAGAAAATGGGTCAGGGTCTCACATTGTTTGTGGGTGTTCCGCGTGACCCGGAGTTTGGGGCGTGATAACTTGGTATCAGAGCTCTAAGTTCGAATACCTAAAAGTAGTGAAAATAGGGTGCATTACCTTGTGAGGATGATTGCGTGTGCTTAATTGTATGTGTTTAGATATTTTGATAACATGAATACAGTAGCTTGTTGAGCATGAGAATCTTGTGTATATATGGGCATGGAGGTTGGACCTTAAGATTGATTAGTCTTGCCCTTGGGCGTTTAGATTAACAAATTTGGAAGCCAAGTTAGAAATGCGTTTGGCCAACGTGTTTTCTAGTAAAGAATCTAAGTAGGTTATCCAAATTGATGTGTCACTCTTGTCAGTTCTCCTCGATATGTGAGATATGTTTATATGATCTTGAATGGCTATGTATCAGCATGATTATGTATTTTATGTTTTATGTTAGTAATAACATGATAAATGAAAGCTATGTTGTTATGTTGCTTTCATGTAGAAGTTATGTCCGTGAGGGAAGGACGAGGCCGTGGCTGTGGGTTAGGCCGAGAGGATGTGCCAATCACTGATGCTGGGGATTCTAATGCTCTCAAAGGACCGGCAGATGGGATAGACTTGCTGCCTGATATAGTAGGCTCCATATGTCAGCTAGCCGAGACCACTAGGGGGAGAGAGAGAATACCCGAGCTGAGGGTGACTGTCGCGATGCGGGAATTTTGACGTCTCAACCCTCCTACCTTTTTTGGGGATCCCAATCCCAAGGTGGCCATAGAATGGCTGGAGCTTGTGACCAGAATTATAGATACCCTACAAATAGAGGAGGATGACCTAAGGAGTGTATTCACTACATTTCAGATGAGAGGGGATGCTCCTAAATGATGGAAGTTTGCTAGAACGATTGTAAGAGGCACATGGGATGCGTTTACAAATGTATTTTTAGAAAAATACTTTCTTGAGTCCTTAAGAGATCTTTATCATGAAGAGTTCTTTTCCCTCACCCAGGTGGCACCGAGTGTGGTGCGTATAAGGCAAGGTTCACTAGCTTGCCCCGGTTTGCTCAGGATTGCATATCTACTGATGATTTGTGCTCGAAGAGGTTTGAAAGGGGCCTGAGGCCCGCGATTAGGGAACAGGTGGTAGGATTGAGGTTACGTGTTTTTACAAATCTGGTGAAGTTAGCAGTTGTCATAGAGAATACGCTGAATGAGACTCGCAGACCTAGGGAGGCCAGGGCATCACAGAGTGGAGTGGATACTCAGTCAAGTGGTGCTCCAACAAGAGGTAAAGGTTCTTTAGCCCTAGCCCGCGTCCCTCGAGGTCACAGTAGCAATTTTCTGTACCAGCACCTTCCATGGCTTCGTTAGGAAGGTCAGAGCAGAGAGAGATCATCTGTTATCGGTGCAGACAACCCGGGCATCAAGTGATGAACTATCCATAGAAGGGACAGTCTCAGAGTTCAATGCAGGAGAGAGAGCCTCCATTTTGTTATGGATGTGGCTAGTCAAGACACATTCGTAGGAAATACCCTAAGGAGGGAGTGTATAGAGCACGACAGGAGCATCAGTTGTTCCGCCCGCGCAGGGACGACATATTTATCAGCAGCCTGTGGCTCAGGCATCTCGAATTGCAGATGGGAGTGCCTTAGTATAGTTAGTGTGGCAGTCGACAGTCCAGGGCGATGGTGGACAGACTAGGGGAATGTGTGGTGCTGAGATTTTGAGATTTTGAAAATATTTAAAAATAAGGAAATTCAAATGATGTTTAGAAAATATTTTAACACCTTGAAAGCCAAATTTTAAAAATTTCTTTTTGTTAAAAATAGAGTCGCCACTTGGTTTTTGAGAAAAACTGTGTGACCTTGACCCGTTTCATTTTCAAAATGATTTTAAGTGTCAATGAAGTTGGAATTAACGTCTTTAAAACGTGTTTGGTTGCGTTTAATTAGATTCAAAGTTTGTTGGCCTTGCGTGTATCCATGGTTTTTGAAAGATATGGTTAGGTTTTGAAAAGGTTAGTTTGATTGGTTGGTTTTGGAGTTTGAAAAACGTTTTGAAGTTATTTTTCAGTTGGCAGAAGGTTTTCAGTCGATTGAGGAGTGAAGTTCAATCCACTAAGGGCCTCCAATGGATTTTCAGTCGATTGACATGGAGTGATCAGTCGACTGACTTGAGGCAGTGGATGGTTTTTAGGTTTCCAGAGGGTTTTCAGTCGACTAGGAAGGGAAGGTTAATCGGCTGACCGAGATATTTTTGGTGTGGCTTATAAATATCAGTGTTTGGGAGATATTTTGGGATATTTGTTTCAGATCTAGCTTCTCTCACTCAAAATCTCTTCATTCTCTCTAGATTTTGATGGGCCCGGGGCTTGGTTTTCAGCAAATTAACAGTGGATCCTTACTATTGGTGCCGAGGGCTTTGCGTTCATCCAGACAGAACTCCGTTTCATCAAGGTTCGATTTTTGAGACGTTATGCTTTTGGCTCAACGAGGTAGGATCCTAGACTTTAATGTTGTTAAAGGGTGCTATGTGCAATTATATGCATTTTCACCGATTAGAAAATGCATTAAATGTTGTTTTCATGTTTAAATTTTGTTTTTTGGGTAAAAAGTATGTTTTTATGCCTTCCTTGGTTTATTTCATGATTCGGATGTGTTGGTATTCGTAGTTTTCGAAAAGGTGATTTTGAAAACAAAGATTTGTGAAAATCTTAAAAACGTGTTTTTGGAAGTTTGGAACTAACCCTTGGGGTTGAGTCGCAGCTTTTAAAACATTTGATGGAAGTATGTTTTAACATACCTATAAAACTCCATGTTGATGGATGTTGGATCTCTTTTACATACATGTTGATGTATAACTATTTTACGGGTTTTCGTAGTTAAGCTACGGTTGGTTTTAAATGATTTCTTTAGATGTACCGTGATAATGGGTGTGTTGAGTTGGGCTTCTATTGCTCCTCGGCAGAAGTTTGAAAATGTGCGCAGAGTAGGTGCTTTGTACCTTCAAGTTAATCCCCGTAAATTAAGCGGTTACGTTATTGTGACTCCGTATAGAACTTGTTATTATCTAGCTGGCCTTAAAAAGGTTCCAAGACTAGGGTAATAGGTAGTAGTCTATAATTGTTACCTTTGTCCATGTGTGTGGTAGAGTCGGTATATATGATTCATTTTATCTTGTTTTTCTCGGTTGTGTGTTTCGAGTGAAAAAATAATGTTTTATTCCCGGTTGTATGATCCGGGTGAACAAAATCAGGTTTTGGATTACTATTTTTTTTAAACTATGGAATGATATCTGTACTGTTGATATGCATAGTTTTAAAGATGAAAACGTGAGGTTTTATGAAGTAAAACCGTTTTGAGGCTTGTATTAGCCTGATGGAAAACTTGTGATTTTAGGATGAAAAACCTTTTTGGCTCCTGTAGTTGAGTCTGTATGCTATATGATTGCATATCTTGCTTTACAGCTTTATAGTCTGTATCTATTGGGCTTTGGCTCACGGTGTGGAATTTTATCGTAAAATTTTTTTCAGGTGAACGTGGTCCTATAGGTTGACCTTGGGGTAATCGGAGGTGGTTGATAACAAGACTTCTGTTTTGTCTTGATAGGTTGTTTAAATCTTTCTGTATATATTTCAAGTTTGGATATAACATGTGGTAAAGCATATGTAATTCTTATGGATGTATGCATTTTTTATGCTTTTGAGAGAATCTTGGGTTGGTTGTTGTTTTTCGTAGTTTCTTACTACGTTTTTCATTGCTGGGTTCAACAATTGACAAAAAAGGCTTTTCAAATATTTTATTTAAGTTCTTGTACTTCGAGGGAGATTATAGAACAACTTATACTTCTTTTAAAAGGGTATTTCTTTATCTAAAAACATGTATTTTGTTTTAAAGGGTTCAGCTGGTAGTTCCGTGATCGTAGTCTTTTGGGGCTACTATTTTAAATCAACTAAACCATCGGTAGTATGCTTTTATAAAGGTTCAGCCATGTTTGGGCTTTTTGGTTTTCATCCTTTGTGTTAGGGCCGTTATGGTGGTTGTTTGTAGGCTTTTCTCGTGACCCGGAGTTGGGGCATGACAAAAACCAAAAAAAACAAAAATGCCTACTGATATTTAAAACGTTTAATCAAATAAAAAGAGTCCGGAGCCTAAGGTACGAATCAGAGAAGGTGTTAGACGCCCCATTTACCCAAACGTAAGATTGGTTTCTACTAATCATCATTGATTGTTTAATAAAATTTCTCAAATGCATGCAAATAATGAAAGTGGGGGTAAAGAGAGAACATCCAAAATTAAATATGAAAAATACATAACATATGTATATGAAACACCAAATAAAACAAGTATCAAAAGAAAAATTGTAAGTCATACGGCATGCCATTTCTAACTAAAGGATACATGGAGCATACCAGCTTGCAATTTTACCAAAACAATCCAAGCTATCATGATTTAAATAAAAGAACAAAAACATGTTCAAAATTACTAAAATTATCTAAATAGTGATTGCTACAAATCATACTAAACTATTCTAAACAAAATTTTAAAGAAAGTGAACAAGAAATACATAAAAAAACAACAACAAATGATGCTAAATGCATATTACCAAAACAATTCAAAATTATATTAACATGAAACATGCTTTAAAAATGTTAAATTCTAACTAAGAATAAAAGAAGTGAAAGGAAACTAAGCTAATGATTAAAAGATTTTTGAATCCATGTTAAAGAAAATAAAAGGAAGGAGAAATAAACAAAATACTATTAAAAGGAAGTTAAATTAAAACTAAAAGATTTTTTTTATAGATTTTATGTTAAACAAAATAAAAGGGAAAACAAATAAAGTGAATGCTATTAGAAATAAATGAAATCAAAATTTGAAGATTCTAAAGGACTTTAATGTTTTACAAAATAAAAGAAACGGGAAAAAACGAAAAATAAACTAAATTAAAACATTTTGATAGAGTTTTAATACTTAACAAAGAAAGATAAAAGAAAAAAATATAAAAATATATAAAAGAAATACTATGAAAGAAAAAAATTAAGCTAACATTAAAAGAAAAATAAGATAGAACATTATATGGAAAATAAAACTAATAATAAAAAAATAAATAAATAAAATGCTAGAAAAGAAAATTACACTAAATTTAAAAGAAAAGAAAAAGAAAATGAATAATAAAAGCTAGTAAAGGAACATTAAATTAATACTAGTGAATGAACATTAAGCTAATATTAAAAAGAAAGAAAAGAAAATGAAATGAAATATTAGCATTAAAGAAAAAAAAAAGAAATGGAACATTAAAAGGAAAATAAAGCTACATTACAAGAAAAAAAAGAAAAAAAATTATTAATATTAAATTAAAGATTAACTAATATTAAAAAATAAAAGAAAAAGAAATAAGATACAAGCAAGGAAATATTAAACTAACATTAAAAGAAAAATTAGCATTAAATAAATGTAATATTGATAATTACAACCATATATACGTAAGTGCTTGTATTATAACAATAACGATATTGTTTAGTCGTATTATCAAATTATGTTAGCACTAATTGATGAATTAATAAACTTAATGTAAGTAAATAAATAAACAAAGCAAGTAAGCTAAATAAATTAAAACTTGAATTCAAATATAAAAGTAGCAATTATAAGCAATGTAAGAACGTAATTAAAATAAAATAATCAAATTAACCCGGTCACTCCAAAGAGGAAGAAAATGAAGTTAGAAAAATCGGGGATCCAAGCAAAGTACTTGGATCACTAAAGAATCCTCAAGTCGGGAAGTGGTGATGGGCAATTCGGTCCTCGGGCGATGATCCAAGCTAGGATTTCAGAACTTCGGTATCGGGGGTTCGGCTCTCGGTACTTCGGCAGGGCTTTGGCGTCGGGGCTTGAGATTGCTCGGCGACTCGGCAGAACTTCTCTCTAAAATTCTCTCATTCTCCTCTGAAAATGTTCCAGGGGGTATGGTATTTATAGAATTCTTCAACCAATGATATGCTGACACGTTCTAGGACACGTCAGGGTTTTTGGAGTTGGCGGTCGCCACTTCACGAGTTGGCAGTCGCCACTTCACGAGTTGGTGGTTGCCACTTTAGGAGAGTATCCAGAAGCTTCTTTTAGCTGTCGTCACTATGCAAGTTGGTGGTTGTCAGGTTTGAGTTGGCGGTCTCCAGGTTGGAGTTGGTGGTCACCAAGTATGAACATGGCGGTCGCCACAAAAAGGTGAAGCTTCTAAGAGGTTCTATTGGCGATCGCCACAATGGAGTTGGCAACCCCATGGTTCAATGTAGCGGTTCAAAGATGATTTCACTGGTTTGAAGGTTTTGATCATTGGGTTCAAATACCGAGCTTGGATCATTTCCTGAGGATCGTACTGAGTCACCATTCCAACTGTTTTCATCATCGAATTCACCTAAGATTAGGCGGGGTCAAATTGGGGTGTCTATAGTTATCCTTCTTTGATATAACTTGCATAACAACGCGTGATACAAGTTATATCAAAAATTCAGAGACAACATCCATTTGACCGAGCTATCAATCTTAGGCCTAAACATACAAGCATGCATATGATATTGGTCGTACTCGAATTTTCATCGAGCTGCCTACGTACCCTTTTGCTAGGGATCAGACCAAAATGTAGTTCTTGGGGTAAATGCAAGATATTAGACATGATGCAAATACTAACATAATGCAAATACTATCATGATGTAGATGCTGGTATGATCAAATAAATCCTAAAGATCGAGTCAAGATCTAAAGAAAAAGATCTAAAGGGAGCACAAAAAACAAGTCAAAGATCGAGTCAAGATCTAAGTGCTCAGCTAGGGATAAAATAATCAAAAAGATCGAGTGAAGATCTTAGAAATTATCTTAACTGAAAAAGTAACAATGAATTACTTAGGTCAAGTCAAGACCCAACAATTTGGAACGATAACAGGATAGAATAATTAAAAGTTGAGTCAAGGCTTGAAACTATTTACCGGGAAGAGTAATCATGAATTAATAGGTTGAGTCAAGACTAAAAATTCAGAACGAGTCACGAGATAAAAATAATTAAAAAGCCAAGTCACGGTTAAAAATTATATTTATCGGAAGAAAAACTAAAAATTAATAGGTCGAGTTAAGACCTAAAAAGTCGAGACGAAACATGGGATAAAAATAATTAAAAACCAAGTTACGGTTAAAAATTATATTTATCGAAAAAAAAATCAAGAATTAATAGGTCGAGTGAAAACCTACAAAATCAAGACGAAACACGGGATAAATATAATTAAAAGCCAAGTCACGACTAAAAATTATATTTATCAAAAATAAAACCAAAAATTAATAGGTCGAGTCAAGACCTAAAAACTCGAGACTAAGCACGAGATAAAAATTATTAAAAGCCAAGTCACGGTTAAAACTTATATTTATCAAAAAGAAAACCAAGAATTACTAGGTCAAGTCAATATCTAAAAATTCGAGATGAAACAAGGGATAAAAATAATTAAAAGCCAAGTCACGACTTAAAATTAAATTTATCAGACGGGAAAACCACGAATTAATAGGTCAAGTCAACACCAAAAACCTCAAAACGAAGCATAAGATAAAAATAATTAAAAGCCAAGTTACGGCTTAAAATTAAATTTATCGGAAGGAGAGACCACAAATTAATAGGTCAAGTCAAAACATAAAAATTCGAGATGAAGGCGGGACAAAGATAATTAAAAGCCAAATCACAGCTTAAAATTAAATTTATCGGGAGAAAAGCACGAATTAATAGGTAGAGTCAAGATCTAAAAATTCGAGACGAAAGCGGGATAAAAATAATTAAAAGCCAAGTCACGGCTTAAAATTAAATTTATCGGGAGAAGAAACCATGAATTAACAGGTCGAGTCAAGACTTAAAAATTCGGAACGAAGCACGGGATAAAAATAGGGTTAATTAGCCTAAAGTTCTATTTTGACAATTTATGTTAGGATAAATTCTATATAATAAACTCATATCCCAGGAAATCCTTTTTATATGTTTTGTGACTTTTTTACCCTCAAATTACCATTCATGGATTTTGTGAATAAATTAATGTTGACAGAGTAATATGGCTGTTACATTCCATGGTCAAATTTATTTATGGAAACTTTTCAAACCTTTCAATTAAGATGGAATGATATCTCATTAACATTTCATGAAAATAACAATTTTGGTAATACATCTTCAAAATAATCCAAAAAATGTTGCTACATAATCACCGCCTATGGTGAATACATTTGAGAAAGCATTTCCATTACTTGCATTTTTGAAAAGACATTGGATTGGTGGATCACCTAAAATCATTTTACCTCCAAACAAAAAACTGTTTGCTAGTAATTTCTTCAAGGTACGTAATTTCTCATAGATGAGCAGTGGACTCGTTTGGATACAGTTTGTCAATATTGATGTATTCCATTTGCGTGTGGACGTCGTAGTTGCTGAACGTGCAAGCACATATCCATTTTCGATTTGTATTCCATTTAATGTATTTCATTTGTGTGTCATAGTTGCTAAAAATGAAAATCTTTTTTATTTAAAAAGAATCTTTATTTTATTGGAAATGTGAATATTAGTCTTTTACATATGAAATACTTGTTCAAATTAAAGGCATTATGTTTCATGCAAAACATGTTAATATGGTAATACAAGTTTTGTCAATAAAAACAGTGCAAAATGATAACAGTCTACTATATAATATGGATATATGGTGAAAAGCAGTGCGAAATGATAATGGTCTACTATGCTAATATGGACACAGTATATTCAATTTACGCCATGACTAGGGTTCCCAAAATATAACAATGATTTTGCAAACAAAAAATGGTAATGGATAACTCAATCGAAAGTTTCATATTAATATTTTGTACTGAAATTAAAAGAAGGAAGGTTCATGGACGATTTGTACATCACGGCTAGGGTTCCCAAAATATAACAACGATTTTGAAAACATGAAATGTGAATAGTTGAATCAATGGAAAGTTCCGTATTAACATTCTGTACAGAAAGTAAAAGAAGGAAGGTTCATGGAGGGTTTCTCACTTTTGATCTTCATTTCCTACGCCGACGATTTGATGCTCCGAAGATTTTATGAAGGTTTTATCATTCTTGAAAATATGAAAATTGCATTTGATTCTCCAAAAGGATTACTATATTACATAGTGCTTCATATATGGAAATTGGATTTGCGTTTGATGGTGAAAAGTTTGATACACAGAGCAAATGCGAAATGAAAATACTTCTGAAGTTTTAGCTTTTGCTTTGTTTTAAGAAAGAGTTGTCAATTTGTAGACAATCCTGCGAGAATGACAAAATGAATAAATGGGGGTACTTTCAATATGGTGGACAAAATGAGGACTTCGTGGATTAGTTGTTTACTAAATGGTACTCAGATTCAAATAAGTTGTCTAAATGGGATTGGAGATTAAATCACCCATAAAAATAATTAAAAGTCAAGTCACAGCTTAAAATTAAATTTATCGGGAAGAGAAACAACGAATTAATAGGTCGAGTCAAGATATAAAAATTCGGAACGAAGCACGGGATAAAAATAATTAAAAACCAAGTCACGGTTTAAAATTAAATTTATTGGAAGGGAAAACTATGAATTAATAGGTCAAGTCAAGATCAAAAAATTCGGGACGAAGTACGGGATAAAAATAATTAAAAGCCAAGTCACAACTTAAAATTAAATTTATTGGGAGAAGAAACCACGATTAATAGGTTGAGTCAAAACCTAAAAATTCGAGACGAAGCACGGGATAAAAATAATTAAAAGCGCAATTCACGACTTAAAATTAAATTTATCGAGAAAAAAATTCACGAATTAATAGGTCGAGTCAAAACCTAAAAATTCAAGACGAAACACGGGATAAAAATATTTAAAAGCCAAGTCACGACTAAAAATTAAATTTATCGGGAGAAAAAATCACAAATTAATAGGTCGAGTCATGATCTAAAAATTCGGGACGAAACACGGAATAAAAATAATTAAAAGCCAAGTCACGACTTAAAATTAAATTTATTGGAAGAAAAAACCACGAATTAATAGGTCGAGTCAAGACCTAAAAATTTGAGACGAAGCATGTGATAAAAATAATTAAAAGCCAATTCACGATTTAAAATTAAATTTATTGGGAAGAGAAACCATGAATTAATAGGTCGAATTAAGACCTAAAAATTTGAGATGAAATACGGGATAAAAATATTTAAAAATCAAGTCACGACTTAAAATTAAATTTATCGGGAGGAAAAATCACAAATTAATAGGTCGAGTCAAGACCTAAAAATTCGAGATGAAACACGAGATAAAAATAATTAAAAACCAAGTCACGACTTAAAATTAAATTTATCGAAAAAAAAAACCACGAATTAATAGGTCAAGACCTAAGAATTCGAGACAAAGTACAGGATAAAAATAATAAAAAGCCAAGTCACGACTTAAAATTAAGTTTATCGTGAGGAAAAATTACGAATTAATTGGTCGAGTCAAGACCTAAAAATTCAGGACGAAACACGAGATAAAAATAATTAAAAATCAAGTCACAGCTTAAAACTATCTTTATCGGGAAGGATAACCACGAATTAATAGGTCGAGTGAAGACCTAAAAATTTAGGATAAAGCACGGGATAAAAATAATTAAAAGTCAAGCTACGACTTAAAATTAAATTTATCAGGAGGAAGACCATGAATCAATAAGTCGAGTTAAGACTTAAAAATTCGAGACGAAACATGAGATAAAAATAATTAAAAGCCAAGTCACAGCTTAAAATTAAATTTATTAGGACAAAAATCACGAATTAATAGGTTGAGTCAAGACCTAAAAACTCGAATGCCTAGCGCAGTAGGGCTTTGGGTTCCTAGTCTTCTACTAGGACGTACAAGATTTTCCTGGCGCACCAGAGCTTAGGGTGCTTAGTTTTCTAGGGCTGGAGCGGTTTGCCTGGCTCACCAGGGATTAGGGTGCCTAGTCTTCTAGGGCTTAAGAAATTTGCCTGGCGCACCAGGGCTTAGGGTGCCTAATCTTTAGGGCTTAGGGGATTTGGCCTGGCGTACTAGGTTTAGGGTGCCTAATCTTTTGGGCTTGGGGGATTTACCTAGCGCACTAGGGCTTAGGGTGCCTAATCTTTAGGGCTTGGGGGATTTACCTGGCGCACGAGGGCTTAAAGTGCCTAATCTATAGGGCTTGAGAGATTTGCCTGGCGCACCAGGGCTTAGGGAACCTAAGGGTCGTCTTGCGAACTTAGGACCTAGACAACGGTTCGCATATGACTAGGATTTGAAGGAAGTTTGCCTGGTACACAAGGGCTTAGATCAACGAATCATTGCTGAGGGCTGCTACAGCTTTTAGGATCCACGGGCTCACGTTTTCTGCTTTGATCTTGAAGAGTTATACCCCATTGTAGAGGAGTTCACCGTCATTCTTAATTTCATCCCACGGGAGTTTATGTTAATACCTTCCATGTTCATCATGCATCCTTGGAGTCTGGCTGACCAATAGGTTTCTTTCTTCATCCATGGGGATTCATTAGACACAGATTCTATCCTACCGGTGCCCTTGATGACTTCAACTTTGAATTACGGTGCCGTTATGTTCTGTGCATCTGTCTGCTTATCCAGTGCCTTCTGATTTCCTGTGATGGCTAAGTTAGCACTATTCTAGTGGACATTGCTGAGCAA
This sequence comes from Heliamphora pulchella, assembly GCA_032270985.1. Taxonomy (NCBI): domain Eukaryota; kingdom Viridiplantae; phylum Streptophyta; class Magnoliopsida; order Ericales; family Sarraceniaceae; genus Heliamphora; species Heliamphora pulchella. The sequence continues at coordinate 19,908 of JAULJZ010064503.1, read as the reverse complement.
ATAAGGGCAGAGAAGGACTTCTTGCCCCTAGTTTTAGCTGAAACCCTGATTGGTCTAGTGCTATCACGTCTTTTACCGGTAGTCCTCTGCGTCTCCAAGGTGAAACTTAAATCTCTCATTTTCTCTGCTCTTTTATCCTTTTGCTGATTTCTCTCAATTTTTATCGCTGTTCTCTCCTTTTGCTGACTTCTCTTGAATTTTACTACTCTTCTCTCCTTTTTCCACTCTCTCTTTATTTTTCCACATATCTCTCCTTTTGCTGATTTCTCTCGATTCTTACATCTTTTCTCTCTTCTCAGATATGGCAGATAGAAAAGGTAAATCTTCTGTAGAAATAGGGTTCAAAAGGGTACAGCGCTTTTGCCTTTATCTTTCATCCTTTTTACACAATATGCACTACTGAGGCAGCTTGGAGACGGTATCTTTCTTCATTGAATGGAAGAGACATCACTTGGTAGTGCTCCTAGTTGCAAATTCCTTTTATGACTTTGATCATTATGGACTATCCAGATGTCTAGCTGATTGGTCTATGGCTGTCCACCTTTTATTATCCACACTGGATCATGAGGCAATTTGGTCAGATCATATTTCACAGCGCATGAGGTCATACGTATTCATCTTTCCTTCAGGCCCCATTTTTGGCACGATATCTGGAGGCTTGGCCATCTCGTTCACTAATGGAGATGCAAGAGCTACCCCACACTGAGCTCCCCGATGAGTATAAGGCGTGGTTGGTTCAGGATAAAGAGAGCAGAAACAAAAAAGATGGAGAAGAACAAGTAGCAAATAGAAGGAAAATCCGAGAGATCTGTTTTGTTTTTAGGATTTTGTAGCTTTCTTCTCTATTTAGAGTTTGGGACTTGCGTACCCGCCCTTTATTTCTAAAACCTTGTGATTGCAACTGAAATAATAAAAATCTCACGTTTATCTGAAAAAGGTTTCTAATTATTTAAAATTTTTCGATTCTTGCAATTAAACAACTTTATTATCAAAATTCAAAGATAAATTTGCATTGATCATTACTCGGATTCAAAGATGACTAAAATAAAGAAAGTGGCCTGACTTCTTAAAAGAAGCTGCCTACGTATCACAAGAAAGTGGAATCAGGCCATAACGTATTTCGAGCTCAGTTTACTCTCGGGTATTAATACTCTCCTTTTGTGATGCCCTAACTTTTGCCAAGGTCATCCTTTTGGATTTTTGGCGTTGCGAGCTACTCTAACTTTTGCCTGAATCGCATTTTTAATTTTCAACCCAACGAGCTTTTATCGTATTTTATTTTTCTCGCAAGGGTAGATTTTTTTTGAGCTGGTTCAAGTTAATTAGAGTGGAAAATGTGTTACCATCCAGATCCATGATGATTACAGCACTACCGGTCATAATCGTCTTGATAAGATACGGCCCAACTCAATTTGGCTTGAACTTTTCTCTTGGATAAAAAATAGGAGCCTTGATTTCCTTACGAACCAAGTCACATTCTCTCAGGTCCCGAGTATGCTTTGGCTATTCTCTTTTGATACCCTTGTATGTAGAACAGAGTTTATAGTCTTCTTTCATCGAATAAGGAAAACTCGGCCCAACTCAATTTGGCTTGAACTTTTCTCTTAGATAAAAATTAAGAGCCTTGATTTCCTTACGAACCAAGTCACATTCTCTTAGGTCCCTGGTATGCTTTGGCTATCCTCTTTTGATACCCTTGTATGTAGAACAAAGTTTATAGTCTTCTTTCATCAAATAAGAGAAACTCTTTCATCTGATTCCTTTGCCATTCTTTTGAGGGTTGAGCCACGTCTTACACTTCTTGATCATTTCAATGAACTGCTGCAGCACAAAGATATAGTTGTCTCGATCTTTGAACTTAACAACCATGTCACCCACATACACCTTGACATCTTTATGTGTCAAATCATTCAATAAGGTAGTGGCAACCCTTTGATAGGTTGCCCTTGGCATCACACGATAGCAGTAGGTGCCCCATGATGTGGTGAAAGTCATCTTTTCTCTGTCTTCAGGATCCATTAAAATCTGATTGTACCCGGAGAAACCATCCATGAATGACAAGAGAGTGTGCCCCGCTAAACTGTCCACTAAGACATCAATATACGATGGTGGAAAGTCATCTCTGGGTTAGCCTTGTTGAGATCTTAAATCCACACAAACTCTGATACGTCCATCCTTTTTCAAGATCGGTACAATATTCGGCACTCACTTTAGGTGTGAGACCATGACTCGTTTTGTTTTGAAACGAGTTATAAGTATCGATGGAGTAGGAATTAATGTTCTTAAAACGTGTTTGGTTGCGTTTAATCGGACGAAAGGTGTCTTACGATCTCATTTGAGGTTGTTAGACCTGTGTGTATACACGAGGTTCGAAAGAGGGTTATTTGAGTGATGATTTTTTTTGGACTCAAATTGAATTCTGGAAATAGTTTTGGACCAGCAGGGATTCAGTCGACTAAGGGGTTTAATGCAGTCGATTGAACGTCCTGGAAGGTGGTTCAGTCGACTGACCAGGAAGGTCCAGTCAACTGAACTTGAGGCGATGGGATGTTCTGGGTTTCCAAAAGGTTTTTCAGTCAACTGGATTGGGGGTCCAGTCGACTGACCTGTGTTTTGGCGTTTTTCTATAAAATCAAGCCTTGGAGATATTTTTGAGATATTTGTTTCAGATCTGGTTTCTCTCTCCCGAAACCTCTTCCTTCTCACTAGATTCTGATGGGTCCAGGGTTTGGTTTTCAGTAAACTGACAGTGGATCCTTGATATTGGTGCCGGGGACTTCATGTTCATCCAGACAAATTCTCGTTCCGACGAGGTTCGATTTTTGAGACTTCGAGTTTTGACTCTCTGAGGTAGGATTCTAGACTCTACTATTGTTAAAGGGTGTTTCATGTAATTATATATATTTTTACCAGGTAAAAAATACATGAAATGTCATATGTATGCTTAAACCTTGGTTTTTCGGGTAAAAAGCATGTTTTTTTCTTTTCTTAGTTTAGTACATCATATGACTTGTGGATATTCAGTTTTTAAAGGGTGTTCTTGAAAACGGTGAAAAATGGTGCTTTTGTGAACAATCTCGACAAATCATGTTTTGGAGGTTTGGAGCTAACCTTTGGGGTTGAGGCTCAGTATTGGAAACGTTTTATTAAAAATAAAAGAAAACATTTTTAAAAACATTTTTTTTGATCTCCATGTTGATAGATGGATCTATATATACATGTTTAATGTATATTTGTGAAAATATTTTTCGTAGTTGTTGAGCTACGAGTTGATTTTTGAAATGATTCTCTAGATGTACCAGGATAGCGGGTATTTAGCACGACTTACCCTTGATGGAAATCTGAAAACGTGCGTAGAGTGGATACCTTTTGTTCCTTTGGGGTAGTTCCCGTAAAGAAGGTGGTTGGGTGCTTTGTTCCCTCGGGTTGTTGAACCCGTAAACTAAGCCTTTACGTTGTGGTGCTCCGTATAGAAATTGCCGTTACCTAATCGATCCTATGATGTATAGGGATTGGGTAAGGGAAAGGAGTCTATAGTTGTTACCTCTATCCCCTTGTGATGGAGTCGGTACATAGGAATCATTTTATCTTTTCTCCTCAGTGGTGTGGTCTGAGTGGAGCATACAGTTTTATTATTGATTATATTATTTTCTTCGGCAGTGTGTTCCGAGTGAAAAATATCTTTTCTCTTTCCTCGGTGTGTGATCCGAGTGAAAACTAACGTTTTGGTTATTGCTTTTTTTTTAACTGTGAAAATGCTATTTGCATTGTTGATATGCATGGTTTTAAGAATGTGAACTTGGAATTTTATGATGTAATACCATTTTGAGGCCTGTGTTAGCCTGATGGAAAACTTATGATTTTCAGGACGAAAAATCTTTTTGGGCTTTGTGGTTGAGTTAGCTCCCACCATATGATTGCATATCATACTTTACAGCTTTATAGTTTGTTTCTATTGGATTTCGGCTCACGGTATGAAATTTTACTGTAAAATTTTTTTCAGGTAAGCGTGGTCTTGTAGGTTGACCCTGTGGTCATCGTAGGTGGCTGATAACAAGACCCTGTTGTCTTGTTTTGTTAGGTAGTTTATACCTTCCTGTATATGTTTCATGTTTAGAGATAACATGTTATAAAACTTATGTAATGATTATGGATGTATGCATGTTTTAATGCTTTCGAGAGAATATTGGGTTGATAGTTGTTTTCCGTAGTTTCTTACTACATTTTTCGTTGTTGGGTTCAACGGTTACAAAATGGATTTCCAAATGGTTTCTACTTCATTTAAACTCTCGTGCATTGAGGAAGATTTTTGGAACGACCTAGATTCTTTTAAATGAAAAGATTTTTCTTATCCAAAACATGTATGTTGTTTTTAACGGCTTAGCTTAGGGGCCGTAACTGTAGCCTTTTGGCGATTCTTTAAAATCAAATAAACCATCGGTAGTACGTTTTTACAAAGGTTTTAATCTTGCGTGGCTTTCTGGTTTTAATCCCTTTGTTTGGGCAATTTTGGTGGTTCTTCTGTGGCTTTTCGTGTGATCCAGAGTTTGGGGCGTGACAACTTGGTATCAGAGCTCTAGGTTCGAATACCTATGAACTGTGGGAAGATGGTGTGTTACCTTGTGAGGATGTGTGTATGCTTAGTTTCCTGCATTTGGAACATGAGCATGTTGATGTCGTGTATGTGTGAGCATAGAGGTTGGACCTTAGGATTGATTAGTCTTGCCTTCGGCCGTTTGGATTAACAAACTTGGGAGCCAAGTTAGAAACGCATTTTGTGGACGTGATTTCTAGTAAGGAATCTAAGTAGGTTGTCCAAAGTGACGCGTCAATCTTTTTGGTTCTCCTCGGTATCGATGTTGTGTCTGCATAATTGTTGTGGCTATGTGTTAGCATGATTATGTGGTATGTGTTAGAAATAACATGATAGATCGACCTTAGGTTGTCATGTTTCATGTTTTCTTTATATATGACCTGCGCACCCTTAGAGACGATGAGACCGTGATTTAGGTCTCAGATGTGCGACTCGGTTGCTATCAGTTCCAGAGATAAGGTTATGGGTTGAGCGTCGATCGCCTGGTATGCTGTGGAACTCATCAATGAGTCGAGTTTAGCCGTGTGAGGTTGGCCTCCGTTGGCAAACCGTTGGCAAACCGTTGAGTGTTTGAGCAGAGTTTTGTTCAGATGTAGTCGAAGTATGGTTAATGGCTTTGGCTTGGGTAGCTGGCATCTCTTGAAAGCAAGTTACCGAGAGTTATAGATGTGTTATGGATAGCCTTGTGAGTAGGGGCGATAGGGTGTTGAAAACCCTATATATCAGTTGTTATGACGGGATATCTGGAAAGTGATAATCCCTTTCAGGTTTTTAGTATACGTGGTTTTGGCCGTGTGATGGATTAGGTACATCATGAGCCATGCTATGTCATGAGCCGTATACTCAGGATGGGGTATAGACGGGAACATAGTGGATGAGAGCGTAGTAATCCTTGGCCGGGTATATATTGAGACAGCAGAACATGAGTGGTTCTGGGAATATCCCTGACAGCAGGATGTTGAGAGTGGTCAGCAGGATGTTGATGGCGATCAACAGGATGTTGATGGTAGTCAAAGTAGCATCTGAGGATGTTGATGTTGGTAGTCTGAGTAGTTCTGATGACCTTGGAAGTTGTATACCTCCTTGAGGTTGAGGTGTAAGAGTCCCTGCGACGACTATCAGTTTTGTGGGATTCCTATGAGAATGCAGGTTCGTGGTTTGGGATTCCTATGAGAATGCAGGTTCGTGGTTTGGTCGATATCCTAATGATTAGGAGACCGCATTTGGGAACCGTGCTAGATTCTGGTGGTTGGCTTAGTGCTGAGATGATGTATCCTAAGTCTGATGTGTCTGGAGGTTGTTTGTGTTTCACCTTAGGTTCAGAGATGGGTATGTTGTTTGCCCATGGGAACGAAGTGTGAAGTGATGAGGTTCAGTAATGTACCGTGTGATTTGGCTAGCCTAGGGTGATAGGTGAGAGATTATGGGATACGATGCCTGTGATCGTGTGTGCCTTGGAGCGGAAGTGCAAAAGGTAGACGCATGGTTGTTAGGGTTATTAGTAACTTTGGATGAGAGGTCCCAGGATTGGGCTCCCTTTGTTTGACGATGTACCTTGGACAGTGGGCTCGAGGCGGTGATATGATTGTGGTTTGCCTAGTAGGAGTTAGGTAGTGTAGCGCAGCCTTGTGAAGTGAGGTTTTGGGCGCAATGGGATGTGTTGTGCTAGGTATGCGGATGGATGGTGTAGTGGACGGTCTGAGTATCGTGACCAGAGTTGATAGTAGCTGTGTGACTGTAGTCGATGTGGTCTCGAGGTAAGACTTACAGAGTTCTTAGAGCTAAGAGTTGATAGTATTGGGAATACGCTGAGGTTGAATCATGGTTTCTTGTTGGCCTTTGTCTTTCCTTGGGATGGAATGAGAGAGAGTTTTCTTGTAAACGATTGGCTGGTGCAAGTTGTTTCATCTCGATTGGATGGAGATGTCAGGTTCTTGATTGGTTCAAGTTTTGGTTGTGTTCGGAGACTGTGGAATCTCAATGGATCTATACCCGTGTATGACCCTTGGAGTTGTGACTCAGGGACTTGTGTCGCCATGATTAGGTGATTATAAGATGGATTTTTTGTGGCTTCGACGCGTGGTGCGAGACGCTCTACAGCTAAACGACTGTGTGTTACCTGGGATCCGAATACTCCCGCGGTTGGGAACCGTAAAGAATTACATGATGCGATTGGTATTCTCCCGTGGTGGAAGACCGTAAAGGAGTATGCAAGAGTATGGTAAACATGATAGGTCATGGTAACCTAGTCAGCGTGGCTTGTTTGTATGATGGTTGAACCAATGGGTTGTGTTCCCTATGCTGTTTGTTCTTAATAGACAAGGGAGTTGGTGTTGAGACGTAGAGTTCTTTGCAGTGATCAGTTGAGGATCATTGACTATTTTGTGCGTATGGTGGGTTTCTAGTAAACTTTTGTGAGTCCAGCTTTTGTTCTGTTTGAGGACTTGAAACTGCTCAGAGTTCTTCGAGTCGAGGAGTGATTGCCGATTGTGGTAAGTGGTATGTTTTGGCATAACCATTTGTTTGGATGATGATTCCAAGAGAGTATGATGTTGGAGAAGCCTTGGTTGGCGTGGCCTGTTCGGACCGACATGATTGTTTGGTTGGGAATGGAAGGGCCGTGATGAGTTCTGGATGTGAGGAAATTGCTAAGCGTAAGATGCAAGTCTTGGTTGGTTACTCGATGGATAAGTCTTAGGTTCGAGTATTCGGTTAGTGTGGACTCAAGGGATTGAGGTATGTGTTATGAGTTGGAGTTGATGTCGGATGACAGTCATCATATTTGCTTTGTCGGACGACGGCAATCATGTTTGATTTGAGGTTGATCTATAGTCTTGGTATCAGTGATTGGATAGCGAGACGCTGAGATGTGTAGTGCTGTTCGGTTGCACAAGAGATACGATAGGGTTTGTGTAGGTTGTTGGATGCCTATACGATGTTCGGTCTGCGTAACATGTTTAGTCAAAGTGACTCATTGGGATCAGGTGACTATGTGAGTTTTGTGGCTGTGATGCCAAATTGATTTTCAGTTGTGTGGAACCTTGTCTAGGACAATGGTGTACCACCTGATATTTCTCCTGGGTGAGAATTGTGGTTCATGATAAAAGTTTGAGTAGAGGATGAAGGTGTGAAGGTTTGCTGAGATGCGTTCTTTGGTATTTCAGGTGAGTAAGTGAGCTTCTCTTTGGAGTCGGGTGTTTATGTCGTGGCTTGTGTATGGGCGTTGCGTCAACTTCGTGATGGCATTGTTAGCATCAGTAGGGCGATGTTATGGTATCAAAGTCAGTGGACGTTTGGTGAACGTCAAAACTTGACGAAAGTTTGTACGTGCAGTATGTAACTTCAAGTGACTAATGTCAAAGTTCGACATTTTGTGTTTGGACTTCCGAAGATAATCCTCGATGAGTATTGTGAGTTGTGATTGAGCCAGTATGTGGCAATGAGAAGGAAGGAGGTGAGAGTATCTATGTCCTGTCATGGAATCGAGAATGTTTGAGATCGAGTACCATGGTGGATTGGTCTCGTGTGATGCGTTTATTGCCGGAGTGGTTTGTGTTAGGCGAGAATGGTGTTTTGAGATTTGGCAGTGTGAGTTGGATCTTGATCCGGCATTTTGTGGATGTTTCCTAGACTTGCACGTGCGGGCAGTTTGTGTAGGGGTTGAATCTTCAAGTCGTGTTCACCACGTGTGACAATAGGTTTGGGTTTCAGTTGTTGGGGCATTCCTGCTGTTGTGTAGTACTGCTAGATTTCCATCAGCATTTGCTGATGATTGATGGACAGTGTTTGGCCTGAGATTCAATGTTGAATTTCAAGGATGAAATTCCTTTAAGGGAGAGAGAGTTGTGAGACCCTGACCCGTTTTGTTTTGAAACGAGTGATAAGTATCGATGGAGTTGGAATTAATGTTCTTAAAACGTGTTTGGTTGCGTTTAATCGGAGGAAAGGTGTCTTACGGTCTCATTTGAGGTTGTTAGACTTGTGTGTATACTGTGTGTATACATGACGTACGAAAGATAGTTGTTTGAGTGATGATTTTTTTGGACTCAAATTGAATTCTGGAATTAGTTTTGGACCAGCAGGGATTCAGTCAACTGAGGGGCTTAATCCAGTCGACTGAACGTCCTGGAAGGTGGTTCAATCGACTAACCAGGAGAGTCCAGTCGACTGAACTTGAGGCGGTGGGATGTTCTGGGTTTCTAGAAGGCTTTTCAGTCAACTGGATTGGGGGTCCAGTCGACTGACCTGTGTTTTGGCATTTTTCTATAAATATCAAGCATTAGAGATATTTTTGAGATATTTATTTCAGATCTGGTTTCTCTCTCCCGAAACCTCTTCCTTCTCTCTAGATTTGATGGGTTTGGGGCTCGATTTTCAGCAAACTAACAGTGGATCCTTGATGTTGGTGCCGGGGGCTTGGTGTTCATTTGGACAGATTCTCGTTTCGACGAGGTTCAATTTTTGAGGTTTCGAGTTTTGACTCTCCGAGCTAGGATTCTAGACCCTACTGTTGTCAAAAGATGTTTCATATAATTATATGTGTTTTCACCGGTCAGACAATACATGAAATGTCATATGTGTGTTTAAACATTGATTTTTTGGGTAAAAAGCATCATTTTTTTCTTTTCTTAGTTTAGTACATCATATGACTTGTGGATGTTGGGTTTTCAAAGGGTGTTCTTAAAAATGGTGAAAAATGGTGATTTTGTGAGCAATCTCGACAAATCATGTTTTGGAGGTTTGGATCTAACCCTTGGGGTTGAGGCTCAGTTTTGGAAACGTTTTGTTGAAAACGAAAAAATATTTTTAAAAATATTTGTGTTGATCTCCATGTTGATTGATGGATCTATATATACATGTTTAATGTATATTTGTGGAAATGTTTTTCATAGTTGTTGAGCTACGGGTTGATTTGTGAAATGATTTTCTAGATGTACCAAGATAGCAGGTATTTGGCACGAGTTGCCCTCGGTGGAAGTCCGAAAACGTGCGCAGAGTATGTACCTTTTGTTCCTTCGGGGTAGTTCCCGTAAAGAAGGTGGTTGGATGCTTTGTTCCCTTGCGTTGTTGAACCCGTAAACTAAGCGTTTACGTTGTGGTGCTCCATATAGAAAATTGTCGTTACCTAACCGGTCCTATGATGTAGAGGGATTGGGTAAGGGGTAGGAGTCTATAGTTGTTACCTCTGTCCCCTTGTGACGGAGTCGGTATATAGGAATCATTTTATCTTTTCTCCTCGGTGGTGTGGCCCGAGTGGAGCATACAGTTTTATTACTGATTATATTATTTTCCTCGGCAGTGTGTGTTCCGAGTGAAAAATATCTTTTCTCTTTCCTCGTTGTGTGATCCGAGTGGAAACTAACGTTTTGGTTACTGCTTTTCTTTAACTGTGAAAACGTTATTTGCATTGTTGATATGCATGATTTTAAGGATGGAAACTTGGGATTTTATGATGTAAAACCATTTTGAGGCCCGTGTTAGCCTGATGGAAAACTTGTGATTTTCAGGACGAAAAACCTTTTTGGGCTTTGTGGTTGAGTTAACTCTCACCATATGATTGCATATCTTGTTTTACAGCTTTATAGTCTGTTTTTATTGGATTTCAGCTCACGATATGGGATTTTACTGTAAAAAAAATTTCAGGTAAGCTTGGCCCGGCAGGTTAACCTGGTGGTGCCCATAGGCGGCTGATAACAAGACACTATTATCTTGTTTTGTTAGGTAGTTTATACCTTTCTGTATATGTTTCATGTTTAGAGATAACATGTTGTGAAACATATGTAATGATTATGGATGTATACATATTTTAATTCTTTCGAAAGAACCTTGGGTTGGTTGTTCTTTTCCGTAGTTTCTTACTACGTTTTTTGTTGTTTGGTTCAACGGTTACAAAACGGATTTCCAAATGATTTCTACTTCATTTAAACTCTTGTGCTTCGAGGAAGATTTTTGGAACAGCCTGAGCTTCTTTTAAAATGAAAAAAATTTTCTTATCCAAAACATGCATGTTGTTTTTAACGGCTTAGCTTAGGGGTCGTAACTGTAGCATTTTGGCTATTCTTTTAAATCAAATAAACTATCGGTAGTACGTTTTTACAAAGTTTTTAACCTTACGTGGCTTTCTGGTTTTAATCCCTTTATTTGAGCAGTTTTGGTGATTATTCTGTGGCTTTTCGCATGACCCGGAGTTTAGGGCATGACATTAGGTATTCGGTTACCATGAGAAAACTAGCGTTGATCTGCTTGGTAACTTCTTTCTTGATTTTCAGAGCCCATCCTGGCCATATTCTTCTCAATTTCTGTTTGATCGGTTTAGCATCGGGATACAAAGGAATATGGTGTTGGACAATATTGGGATTAATTTCGGGCATATCTTCTTATGATCATGCAAAAACGTATTTGAATTCTTTTAATAAAATTATTAATTGTTCACGTTCAACTAAAAATAAAGAAGAATCAATTTGAACAATTTGTGGATTAATTTCATTATCCAGATTTATTGAAAAAAGTTTTTTAATTATTGGTTGAGCACGCATCTCTTCTTCTCTTTTTAAAGTTTTTAATTCTTTGGGAACATCCCCTTTGAATTTAAAATCATCAAAAAGCGTACAAAACAAATCAAGCAAGGTAGAATAATCAGAACTTTTGTTTATTTCATTGATATCAAAGAGAGCAAGGATTACAAAATTAAAAGCAAAAGAAGAGAGTACACAGACAGATGTGCCCTCGGACTTGAGACTTGAATTATGAAAATTACAAGAATCTAAAAAAACCAGTCATGACATTTGGTGCAGATGGAGGTGAGACGACCTTATTATCAATGAGATCCTGAATGTCATGGCGGAGTTTTAGACAGTTGTTGGTTGGGTGTCTATGGCTCTGATGGTACGAGTAATATTGGATGGAATCATAGCGTAGCGGTAAAGGGTTAGAAGGCAGCATTAGATAAAGGAGCTTCATCAGCTCTTTCTTGACAAGTTGATTCAGGGCCGTGGACAGAGAGATATTAAGGGAAATGAAAACATCTCCTTGGATTTTTCAGCTGCGACGGCTGGTTGTTTTTGGGAAGAGGTGATGAAGGTGAAGAATTCGGTCGATCTGATTGGGGCTTTAGCAAATTCACCTCGTTAGAGTGAGATGCAAGGTTAGTGGAAGAGGTGAGATGGTTTTAGTTATTGGATGGGTAAGGTCTTCTCAATTTTTTGCTCAGCTCGGCCTCATCGATATCACTAGACTGGTTCGCATCTTTTATCTGAACCTTGGCATCAAACAATTGCTCGAAAGTAGACAATGGTTGTGTTATCAAATAATGCTTTGATGGAGACTGGAGGTTCCTGACTATATTCCTCTTTTGTTCCTTCTCAATTGGCCGATTTGTCATTTTTGTAACGACCCGATGCATTTTTTTTATTTTTAGGTTAATTATTTTTGACATAATTAAAATTGTTGAGAATGATTTTAAATAAGAATATGGCACGTTGGGCGGCGTTGATGCGCGGTGACACTGGGATAATAATAATTGAGAATAATTCTATAAATGTTAGAAAATTTTTAAAGTGTAATTGAAATTAAAATCAAAACTTAAATGGGAAATAAAATAAATGGTTTTGTTTTTTTTAAACAAAAAAAAATATAATAAATAAGGTAAGTGGAAAATTCTGGAGCATTCAAGAGAAGATGAGAAACAAGATTTAAGCTGAATCAAGAGAGATCCACGCCAACCACCACGCCTGACCTTTCTTCTTCCTCTCTTGTTTTTTTTGATTTTTGTTCCTTTCTTCTTCCTAAAGATCGATGGGAACTGGAACGCCTCTGTCTCAACTGGGAATTTGAAGTATGGAAATGAGAAAGATTGAAGGAGAGGGAGACCGAGTTTTCCCCTTGGTTCGGCACTTGCTCTTCCCTTTTCTCCCTGACCGTGCATCTCCTTCCTTGTGCCTCTTCCTCATTTCCGTTTGCTCTCATGGGTGTTGTAATGTAAGCATGAATTTCAGCTTCTCTTTGGCAACTTGTGGGAGGAAGAAATTAGGCAAAGTAAAAAGGGACTCCAAACAGTCCACTGTTAGCGCCGCAGCTTCTTCTCTTCCCTGTAATGTTTCTTTTGTTGGTTCCATGGACAAGCTGAGACACTCTCTCCCCATTCGCTTCACAAATTAGGATTTGTGAAGTCTAACTTGTTTTGGTGCCTGACAGAACCTATTTTTTAAAATGGCCAAAAAGTCTAACTTGTTTCAAACAACAACCCTTAACTATAAATATAAAACTTGTAAGAAACTTGTTAAAAGTATAACATAATAAAAAAATGAGCTCATTTGAACTTCATTTGATACCCCAAAATCAACAGCAACAGAAGCATAATTTTGAATAAAATCTGGGGTAAGTGCTGAACCGTTTTTACTTAATATGAAATGTTCAACCATTTGCCTTAGGATTTGGCTTTAGTGTTAAACATGAGAGTTATAGGAATTATTACTATATAAATGGTGGATAAAAATCATAGCTTGATTCCAAGTCTAGATACCCCCAAACTTTGTCGGCTCTTTTAATTTAATATTTTATTTTTTACCTTAAAATTTGTTAAGTGTATGTTGAGTACCTATCACTATGAGACCCTAATTTTTGTAAGATGGTTGATTGAATTAGTCGATTAATGTTTCTAAGTGAATATATGATGATTTAGAACCCACGCGATCATGTTGAATCATATTTTGTGAATTGTAACTTTTGCCTCACATACTTGTACTTTATGCTTTGCGCGTTATACCATGAATCTTGCTATACTAGTTGATGCCATGCTGTAGATGGTTATATTTGAGATCCATATCATACATTATTGACATTGTCACTTGCATCCTGGCAAATTGGAGTCCATCTATGCAAACCGTTGTTGAGATGGGCTGTGTTGAGATTGTTATCCATTGGTTCTATATCTAGGGCATCCCTGGTTGCCATTTTCAAAAATGTTTTGGTTTATACACCCTGGGTGCGTCCCCGGTGTTGGAAATAATTTTGGCTTGTACACCCTGGGTACGTTCCCGGTGTTACAGAAATGGCTTATGAATATTGTTGGGCACCTTGGGTTCGTCGCTAGTATTCTGGTTTCGATAGTTTGAATTTTTGGGTAAGTCGGAGAGAACCTAATTCGGCTGACCTAATCCCACTGCGGTGGTAATTTGGAGATAGCCCAATTATGGCTGTCCTAAATCCCTAATCCTGGTACTTTGCATTGGGTAATTCGGAGGCCCTAATTCGGCTGACCTAATCCCACTGCGGTGGTAATTCAGAGATAGTCTAATTTTGGCAGACCTAAACCCCTCATCTTGGTACTTTGCATCGGGTAATTAAGAGGGAACCTAATTCTGTTGGCCTAATCCCATCGAGTAATTCGGAGATAACCTAAATCGGTTGACCTAATCCCATTAGGTAATTCGGAGAGAGCCTAATTCGGCTGGCCTAATCCCACTGCAGTGGTAATTCGAAAAGAGCCCAATTATGGTTGTCCTAAACCCCTCATTTTGATACTCTGGTGTTTCCTGGCGTGGAATTCCTGTAATTATCTAGGTGCATGCTGGGTTGGGCATCTGTATTTCATACACGCATGTTTATTGACTTATCTACTATCCTATCATAAATTTGTCTCACATTGACTATAAACTGTACTTGGTGTTATATGGTTTGTGTTGTGAATTTTGTACTCTGAGATTAGTTAGAAGGTTGAAGTGTTTTGCTTCTGCGCCTTGGCTCATAGCATTCGTGCCACAGGTGAGGAGGAGTTCTTAGAGGAAGTTGACCTAGAGGGAGAAGAATTTGAAGAACAGGGTGAGTTCTAAGAGCATGTGGATTTCGTTGATACATTCTGAGGAGTCGAGACCTCTGCTTTTGTGCCTATATTCAGTTCTCTCGCACTTGGTGTAATTTTTGAAACTTCTTAGTAAAATTGTAATAATTATGTAATTGTGGATGGTTTAGAACTCCTTTATGATGTAATAACTAACGTGTGTAAATATGAGTGAATGGATAGAATATCCCTTTATTTATATTTATGTATGTCCCGACGTGCCCGGAGGATGGACGTCACAAAGGATAAATACTCTGTTTATTTTAATAACTCAGTGGTTATTAAAGATAATAAACGTTTTATTTATTCTGGTACATTGGTGGATAATTTGTATGTTATAACTTCTATCTCTCCTACACTGCAACTAAATAAATTGAATAATACATCTAATTTACCATTTAAGATAAATAAACTTTCTAAAATGAACCAAACGTATTTTTGCACTTACGTCTGAGTGAACCGTTGAAATTGATTCACTCTGATTTATGTGGACCTATGACTATCCGGGTTAAAGGAGACTTTGAGTATTTTATCACTTTTATTGATGATTACTCAAGGTATTGGTACTTTTATTTGATGCACCGTAAGTCTATATACTTGGAGAAATTCAAAGAATTTAAGGCGAAAATGGAGAAACATCTAAGTAAATTTATTAAGACACTACGGTCTGACCGTGGTGGCGAATACTTTTTTGGAGAGTTTAGGGACTACTTGTCAGTAGAGCGGATTACATTCTAGTTGAATGCACCGAATACTCCACAGCAAAATAGTGTAGTAGAAAGATGGAATATAACTTTTATGGAGATGGTAAGATCAATGATGAGTCATTCAGAGTTATTCGATTCGTTTTGGAGATTTGCATTAGAAACAACAGTTTATATTCTGAACTTGATACCTTCTGAGTTAGTACCTGTTACTCCCACATAATTGTGAAGTGGGCACAATCCCAATCTAAAACATATTCAGATTTGAGAGTGTCCAGCACATGTGCTGAAAGGAAAAATGGATAAATTAAAATTTAGAACAGAAGTCTGTTTCTTTATCGACGATCCCTAAGGAACGAAGTATGATTTATTTTATAATCCTAAGGATCAGAAGGTCATTGTCAGTAACAATACCCGATTATTGGAAGAGAATTATGTAATAGACCGCAATCCCAAAAGTAGAAATGTTTTGGAAGTGCTAAGAGGAAATACTAATAGTACAGAAGAAGCACCACGGGAAAATGTCATCGATTACCCATTGCCTTGTTGTAGTGGGAGGATTATTGGGACACGTGCAGATCTTGAACCAGATTAGGGTACTACCATCAACATGCCAATTTTACAATCAGAGCAGCATGTGGATAATGGTGCATAGAGTTCAGAATCAGTATTGCGTGTCACTACTAGTACACAGACACAGGTAGTGCCTCGTCGTAGTGGGAGGGTTGTTCGTCAACCTGATCAGTATACATTATTGAGAGTCTTTTAATAGTATCCCGACAAAACTAGATACTGAACCCTGTAACTACAATGAAGCACTACAAGATAAAGATGCAGATCTTTGGCAAAGGGCTATGAATTCAGAGATAGAGTCTATGTACTCTAATCTGGTCTGGAAACTTGTATAACCACCCGAATGGATAAAACCCATTGCATGCAAGTGGTTCTATAAAAAAAGAGAAGAGTAGATGGAAAGGTGAAAACCTTCAAATCTAGGTTTCTTGCAAAAGGATTTATTCAAAAAGAATTGATCGATTATGAGGAGACCTTTTTGCCTGTAACCATGCTTAAGTTTATCTGGATTCTCTTATCCATTACGGCTCATTTCGGTTACAAAATTTGTAAATGGAAATCAAGATAGCTTTTCTTAATGAAAGTCTTGACGAGTGTATCTATATGATATAACCAGACAAATTTATAACAAATGGCCACGAGCACTTGCTGTGCAAGTTTAAGAGATCCATTTATGGATTTAAGCAAGCATTTGGGTCTTAAAATACTCAATTTTATTAGGCCATTAATTCTTATGGTTTTGATCAAAGTCCTAATGAATCCTGTGTGTACGAAAAGCATGATGGAAGCGTAGTGGTGTTTCTAGTACTTTACGTGGATAATATCTTGCTCATTAGAAATAATGTGAAGGTGTTATCTTTGGTGAATGTATGGTTATCTGGCTAGTTCAATATGAAAGATTTGGAAGAAGCTAGTCACATTCTTGGGATCATGCTTATACGAGTTCTGAAACAAAAGATGTTAGGTTTATACAAGCTACTTATATCAATATGATCCTTTCTCGTTTTAGCATGCAAGATTCCAAGAAAGGGTTTCTCCTTTTCAGGCACGGAATCACTCTATCTAATGAAAAGTCCCAAGACAGCTGTTGAGATAGAGAAGATGAAGACAGTTCCTTATGCTTCAGCAGTAGGAAGTCTCATGTATGCTATACTTTACACTAGACCCGACATCTATTTTGCTGTTGGCATGGTTAACAGATATCAGTCTAATTCATGGCAGGAACATTGGACAGCAGTAAAACATATAATCAAATACCTGAAAAGGACTGGGGGTTATATGTTGATATACCAAGCAGATAATCTAGTACCTTTAGGGTACACAGACTTAGATTTTTAGTCAGATAAGGACTCCCAAAAGTCTAACTCGAAAAATATGTTTACCTTGGGAGGTGGAGCCATAAGTTGGAAGAATATCATACAGTCCTGCATTATTGATTCCTTCATGGAGGCCGAGTACATAGCAGCTTCTGAAGTAGCCAATGAGGCCGTTTGGCTCAAAAACTTCTTGTTGGATTTGAATGTGGTACTTTCAGTATAGTCATTTATTACACTTTATTGTGATAATAACAGAACAGTTGCCAACTCGAAGGAACCAAGAGCCCATAAGAAAAGAAAGCACATCGAGCGTAAGTATCACCTGATATGAGAGATCGTACAGATGGGTGATATAGCTATGACCAAGATTGCATTAGCAGACAATCTTGTAGATTTTTTTACAAAAAGCATACAAGCTAAGACTTTTGACAATTATGAAGAGGGCATGAAAGTCAGATGTATGGCAGTATAGTTTTGAGTATAAGTGAAAGATTGTCAAGAATGTATACTAAAAATTAGTTTTTAGATTTTGATATTTAGTTTTATTTATTAATAAAATTAATTTTTCTATTTTATGAGAACCTTAATAAACAAATATATGCATTTACATTATTTATTTAATATTGTGCATGAATGTTTTTTATTCTGCATAGTATTTAATTTGTGTGTAGTGTACGATTTACGCACAGAAGACCAGATTATCGATTCTTGTACAATATAATATTTTCATTCATAGTCTTAGATAGAATTGGACACACAATCATTAGGATTGTATCATAACATTTTAATAAATCTGTCTTGATTACGATGAATGATAATTATTTTAATAATTATTTTGACTCATTGTGTTAGTACACTTTGTGTATATTGAACAAGACCGCGTTAGGATAATTAATTTTATACTGACTATATAAATTAATTTATACCCCATGGTTATTAAGAATGGTTATACTCTTACTCCCAAAATAATTATTAGACACGTATATTTAATGTTCGTTATTTAAATTCATTATAAGATGCGATCTTTTATACGTTAATAATTATGATGAGTTAGGTAACGGCCTTACTTGTATGGTGGATATTAACTATTGGCGGAATTCACGTCCCGTGATTGAGATTGATGATATCCCTTAAAGAAACTTATAAGTTTTGACTGTACCAAATCCTGCAGGTAGATTTTATAATTCAACATGTCAAATAAGTTAAACGGAAGGTCCAAAGAAATTTTTCAAAAAAATCGATTAAATAAAATTGTCAATAATTCAATTTAATCAACGGATATCTGTAATCTTAATGTGGAGAAAAATAATAAGCATGTAATAACAGAAACTCGAATAAATAGGTTTTGAGAATATATAAGGCTGGATGTGCAATTATATTTTTTTAGTGGAATGGATTATAATTTATATTTTTATGAAATTATTTCTGAGTTGAGATAGAATTTCATAATTACAGTAGAAGCGCATGTCTTATTTACTCTACAGGTCCCTAATGTAGCCTATAAATGCGTAGTTATAAACGCTAGTTTCATAATTCAGTCAACTGACTTCAAGACTGAAGTTTCCACGTCTTTGAAAACCAAAATCTAGTCAATAAGAATTTTGAAGAACACGAAGGACGTAACCCACATTACAATCGTGATCTTGGCAGAAGGCTGATTTGGCAAATTGACTGCTAGTAAAAAACTGCGGTGACTTGTTGACTAAAGATTGTTGCAGCAAACAAAATCAATCTAACCAAATTTTGAAGGTATAATCCTAATCTAATTTTGGGAGTTATATCGGGTTTATATTTTTTATTGTTCGACATAAAAAAAAATTTACCTAGAGCCTATTTCGGCACTTGCTCGTCGAGATTCTTTTCGCCTTAAATTATATACGCAATCTTTGGATCTTGAGTTTTAGCCACAACATATAGAACGTTCTTTTGCCATACAGTTGTTTCATCCAGTTCGTTTGTAACCCAAATGAGCTGGTATGCCATTTTTTTTTTTGCATTTTGCACTTTGATGTTGTTGCAGAAAATGAGACATCGAATAAACGTATTATTGTTTGTTTCCGTTGAATTCCTGATGAGTTGGTACGTTATTTTTTCTGCAACTTGATCCATGGTTGTTGCAGAAAATGAGAACTTTGAAAATATATCAGTTAGATTACATCGTATCGGATAACGAGAAGGAGATTAATTATTTTCACTGTGGTTATATTACATCATTTATTCAAAAAACGCAGAAAATGAGAACTATGACTCTTTTCATTCCTTGGTTTGATTGCATCATGCTTGGAAAAACACAAAAAGACGGCCACAAAATGAGACTTTAAAATGAGACTTACTAAAATAACGCAGAAAATGAGAACTACAACATTTTTTACTCCTTGGTTATATGGCATCATGTTTGGAAAAATGTAGAAAGATGACCAAAAAATGAGACATTAAAAATGAAACTTCATAATAAGATAACGTAGAAAATGAGAACTACGCAGTGGTGACTCCAGGAATTTTTGTTGATGGGGGGTCATTCAGAATTTAATCATCTGTTGTTCGCACAATATAAACTAAATTAAGCATCTCAACTAACAAGTAAAATATACTTTTCATATTTGCTTAGGAGCATTAGAGGCCAAATCTTGTAGTGTCGTTGATTTTCTTTTAAAAAATTTATCCATATTGTCTGAAGCCAACAAAAATAATAATAATAAAAATGTCAATGTACATATTCATATTCAATGTATATAGTCAAACTAAGATTTCTACAATCAAGAAATGTTTTCCTTAATTTGTCCATATTCATACAACATTTTTCCCCCCAATTTGCTGATTTAGTGATTTCTACAACAATTTATCCATATTTATAAATTACCAACAGAACCAATTATCCATATT
>JAULJZ010064492.1:0-13367 GCA_032270985.1 Heliamphora pulchella | reverse complement strand
TATTGCATTATGAACCCAATTCAAAGTTGGTGTTTACAAGGTGAAGAAAATTCTCCTCTCCCTCTAATGTGGGACAAGGCACCATGTGGTTATCTTAAAAGATACTACAAACCCAACAGTTTAGAAGAAAAAAAAATTAAATTTTCTTTTAAAGTATTGAACTTGTGCCATAACAAACCCATTCGAGAATGCTTCGCTGCTTAATTGAATTCTTTCTATTTTATTGAATCTGGGAAAAATTATTTAAGTATTTTCAGAATACCAAGTGTTATTACTTATGTCGTATTTTTGGTAAATAAAATTTAATACACACTGGAGTGGAAGTAATTATTTAGGAGTTTCGGAACATCTTGTAACATTGTCTATATGGTGCTCTTATCCAAGCATATAACAAAAATATTCCCAATGAGACAACAAATTATTAATTATTCCCAGAATATTATATGGGCGACAAATATTCCCGACAAATAAAAATATTCAATGCATTATTAAATAGATCATTTTTGTTTTTCGCATACCCATCAAAAGTAGGCATACTTTGTTTTGCACGGAGTGATTTTCGTTATATCATTAAATAAGAACACCACATAAATAATGCCGCATAGTATTTTGAAACTATCAAATAATTACTTAACCGAAACAATAGTACAGGTTAATCTTTGTTGAGTAAATAAAAGACACATAATGACTCATTTAATATGCATTAATATTTTAAAATTGCAAAGAATTCTACGTGATAAAAAAAATTTAATACTTTAAAAATATTTAATAAATTTTTTTTCGTTAGAGCACCCTTATTTCTCACCTATAAAAACAAATAGGGACCACCACTATTATTATGCTGGAAGTACTTTTACTATAGAATTGAACAAAAATAGAATCGGGCATTGGTTCGTTTATTTGTTGATCACATTTAATTCTTCCTCAGCCTTTTTTTCTAGCATCACTTCCGAATCCCGACAAAGAAACTGAGACATGTGAGCGAGAGTGGAGTCAGATTGTGCCATTAATTGCACAGTTCGAAAACCAACAGACCATGCACGCGCATTGATGGTGATGGAGTGTTTTTATGTATTATTGTGTGACCACGTTATTTATGGCTTTTGCGTGGCCAAGCGAGATGATGATATGGGCGGAGTTTGAAATTGTTAAAATTTATAATTTATAAAAAAAAGTTATAAGTATTTAGTAAAAATTAAAATTTATAATTAAAAAAATAATAATTATTACTTATAGTAAAAATTGTATACATTTAAAATAAATTATAATTTGTAATTAAAATTAATAATAAAAAATCAAAAGTTAGTAACGTTAGCTTTGCCAAACACCCCCAATCATTGACCGCATGTTACATGCACCTCCATCAATTCATGTGACGACACTCTTCTTGTTCATTCTTTTTTGATAGATGCTTTTGATTATTAATGTTTGATTAATTTTTTATTTGTTTGGATAATTTATTGCATGGATAGTTGCTGGCATAGTAGCGCCATAGTTGCTGGCGAAGAGGCGGAGGTAGACACCCCAACTTCGTCAATTGAAAAGCGAAAGGATTGATAAATGTCTTTGTTACTTGTAGTTCATCCCATACAAATTGGTGCGCTCCTTACCCACAAAGAAAGGAGGTCTTGCACCTTGGTTCGAATTTTTTAATCAATCCATGGCTTTATCTAATTGCGAAAGGAAACATGAACTATTTAAAACATGGAATGAACTCGACTTGAGCCCGAAATGAATGCAACAATACGATCGAGTTTACACTGTGAAGCGAAGGGAACTCGCTCAATATTTCTAAATATTGACAGTTCAATTTAATGAAAATTGTAGTGAATTATCAACATATTATGTGGCATTGCTCATATATATAGTGCTACTAATAAATTAAAAATAAATTTAATATATACTCAGAGCTTATTTGTTATTCTGGATAGGATTGGATAGAATATGAGGGATTAAAGATACTGGGAGTCCCATATATTTTTTTGTATTCCAATAGATTATGGATGAAATTATGTATATAATAAAAAATTTAGTTCATATTTGGTTAAAGTGGGATAAAAAATAGAATAAGGTTGTAAAGTTATTTTTGATCGTTCGATAAGGAGAGAAGATAATTTCGAACTTCGCACTAGTAATACCAAGCTACCAATGGGGGCTTGGTATTACTTATTTCACGAATGAGAGATTAGTAATCCCTCATTTATCGGACTGTTAGTCTGAGTCCCGCAATAAAAACGTGAGACTCACAATACCAAGAGGACAAAAACTTTTTGGTGGGCTAACCTTATCCCTTAATCCAATCTATTCTCTCCTAATACCTCATAACAAACAAAGCCTAAACGTGTCATCTTTTGCTTCTCATATAACCAACAAAGTGGACTAGTAGTGCCAGGTTGCACACGATGGATGGAGAGTGGAAAATATGAAATTGTGGAGATAATCATTCAACACCTCTAGTGTTGGGCTCATTGCCTGTTCGAGCGGGCTTAGTGTAAAGGCCTTTGGCCAAATTAGAAATGGTGTGAATGGGTTATTTGTCTTACAGATCAAAAGAAGATAATGGGCTCCATAATTGTCGAAAATTCATCTGCAACAAATACTGGTCCCAAAATGTATTCTTTTTCTTTAGTTTTTCTTCTTCTCAAATTTACTCTACAAATTTAAGATGATCAGAAAACCTTTTTCCTTTCCCTTTTCCTTTTCTTCTTTTCTTCCCCCTAGTTTGATTCTCTCCATCTTTCTTTTTCTGCTGATGTTGAATCTATGCGATTTCGGCTTCCAAGGGAACTCAACCCAAAGATCTGATCAAGCTGTTTCCCATTTTCAATTTAAGCACTTGGTAATGGGAATGAAGTGATCATCACTAAATCTTACTGTCAAAACTGTGAACATTGCTGGTTATTTTCACTATATGGACTCTTCTTTTTGATAAAGAGGGATGTTGAAATGCCCAACATGTTGGAGTTGAGGGTGCCAAGATTGTATTGCATGTCTTTTGGTATTACTGCTTCAGCCTTTTAGGGCTCATATAGCTAAGGCCCAACTTCACAGAAAGCATCATTGAGGTGGGATTCAGTAGTTACTACTGTGGAAACTTTCTTTAAAGCATGACTTAATAACTACAGTTGTGAGTGAATTTACCATTTTGGTCAAGGGTGTGTAGCATCCTATGCATTCTTCCTTCTACTTTACATGTCACCCTAACTTGCCTGTTTTTTATGAAACTTTACAGTCATCCACTGAGGAAGGTGGAATTCAAGTGACATTATCCCAATCTCAAATCATATGAGAAGTGGAATATCTAATACAATATAAGTAAAGATCAAGGCGTTATATAAGAGATGATTAGAGTGCAATATTTACTTGTAAAAGGCCATTTTTCTAGAAAAGTAGTGAAGAACAAAGTTGCAGATTTTTTTTTTCTATATTTTCACCATTCAAATAAATAAATTGTTTATTTTTATCCACTCGGTGCCTTAGCTTCAAACTCTGGTAACTATCTTCACAATGGAGGCGTCTAGTTTTCGTAATAGCATAGGTGTGCAATCGTTGCGCTATTTCAATCCATCGTTTTCAGCTTTTTTCTCATACTTATGGATTAGTTACAAATCCGTGACTTAATTAAGGCGCCATCCATACATGTATAGGATGTGGTATATTAGGCATGCAATTCATGATTATTGGTTTAATACTCTTTTTTTTTTATCAGCAAAAGAAAAATTTTAGCTTATATATGGGAAATGGACAAAGATATATTTCTAGTGATGAAGCAAAAAAAAAAAAAAAGCTCCAATGAAGCCTTTTGTCTTGAAAAGATAATTAATGAATTATTTTGTATCAAAGCTAACCGTGATGTCATTCCCTCACGGCAGTGTGATTAGAAAAGTTAATGCTCAGGAGAGGGATAGAGAACTTAGGATAATATATGATTTGCACGTTAATCTAATTGACTGCTATTTATAAAGAGAACTAAAAAAGAACCTGACCACACATGGCCAGAGTAAAGACAGGTTTTTCGCTTCAAATGCTAGGTTAAAAAAGACAGACTAGTCTACTTCTTTGCATCTTGGGTGTCAAAGTTTGAAACAAAAGAACTCCTCTTCTTTTGAATGGAAGTTTGTGTTCATCTAACTCTTGAAAAGCACTTTTAAATAACGAGCTATCGTTTTTTTATTTTACTTTAGTAAACGATAACAATATTGCAATTATTGCAATAATAATCTTTTGAAATAATTTGATCTTCTCATTGCAATCATATAAAACACATACACATAAACATATATAGATATCTATAAAAGGAGTGTTTATTCATGCTTAAATTATATATTTTAATTTGTAGTTCGGAAAAAAGTTTTAAAAATCCAAACAAGGCGCTTATAGTTTTGATTCTATATTAACAAATGTAAATTATACAATTTTAGGCTATAAATTTATAATTTTAACAAACACTTGCTACTTTTAAAATTATAATCATATTTTTTCAACTATAATATATAATTTTATAATTTTATAATTTTAACTACAACAAATACCAAAAAAAAAAGCATAAAAAATAAAATGAAGATAACAATTATGAACAGACATTACAGAGGCATAAACATAAAGATGGGCCATCTAGTTAATTTAGATAGGAAAGGGCTACATTGGCGAGAAATGTGAAAAATGTAAAAGATTGAGATTTTCCCAGCAAAAGTACATTTCACAAGGATCAAAAGGTACATGCTAGCTAGCGAACTACATCATTCTAAAAGACAACGCCCATTGGCCGATGAGCTTGGAGTAGATCAGAAGTCTTTAAGCTTGATTAGCATTGGACCTCCAAACCTTTTTCCCACCATTGTAAGAGAGAGAGAGAGAGAGAGAGAGAGAGAGAGAGACCTAGTAACAGAATGAAACAGATCCATTTCTGATCAGTAAGGAGAGACACCCACATTAGCAGAAGCAAAGAAACCATCTTTCATGAGTACATCTTCTCCCTCCTACACAAACCCACAAACAAGATCGGCAGGGTGTGTCTGTATCATAAAAAATTCTATGGACAAGATAAAAAATTCTTTGGGTTTCCATATGTTCGCTTGGGGCTGGCTGTGTTGGCTTTTGGGGTTGTTTGTTTAGGCAATGGGTGCGGGTGTGTTTTTTTCTTTTTCTTTTTTTTTTGTAGTGTTGGTGTTTTGCCGTTTGTTGTTTTTTATGTTTTCTTTTTTGTGTCCCTTCTTTTCGTTGACTTCCTATAAATTGTATATTGCTTGGACTTTGGCTTGTTTGAGTGTAAGTTCAGAACTATTTTTATTTGGGGGGTGTGTGTGTGTGTGTGTGTGTGTGTGTGTGTGTGTGTGGGGGTTGAATATAAATTTTTTTTACTAATAAAAAAAAATAATTTTATAAACAAATTATATTACACCACATAAACCATTATATACTTACAAGTACAATGGGCTGTGAAATCTATTATAATGGCTACTACATGGTGATTTATGCAATGTAATATATATTATCTATCATAATATATATATATATATATATATATATATATATACATAATAATGTTTAGTGATTATATTTGGTATTATATGATGAAACATTTTATGTGATAATTATAAATAAATAATAAATTCATAAAATTATATAACCACCACATATAAAAATGTAACATGGTATAGTACTTAAATATGAAAACTAAATAGGATTATATATATATATATATATATAGAGAGAGAGAGAGGTTTGTGTGTTCACAATTTCACAGCGAGCAAAGAAGGGAGTGAACCCATAGTACCTGTTGGCGGACAGTAGTCTTCTTCACCGTTGGATCAGGCATGATACCAAAGTGAATGTGTGGAAAGTGGGCCCACTGAGAAATAATTACAAAAACAAAGAAAATCCACAAAAATGGGCGTATGAGTACACAAACTAAAACCCTAACTTGGGGAAGGGAAAGAAAATACACAGTTCAGAAAACCCTAATTTTTTCTTGGATCATACATTCTTTGCAGCAGCACTGAAAGCCTCTCTGTGGCTAATATCTGGATTTCCTGCTTTAATGCGTTGGATCTCGTCCCTGTCCATTCATTCACGTCATGACCTCTCTTGTCTCAGTTGCTTCATATTTATCAGACTCGTAATAATATATTGTATGACTTCACACTTTATAGACATTAAACAGTATATATATATATACATATATATATATATATATATAGAGAGAGAGAGAGAGAGAGTGTGTGTGTGTGTGTGTGTGTTATGGAAGCTAGTCTCTTTTATTGGGACTCACTTGATGAAGCGGTTGTACGCCGAGGGGACTCTCTGTCTCTTCTCCGGAGCTGAGACAAGCAAACAGACAGACAATGAAAACACATATCTGACTTTGTCTTTGAATTCTGATTTCTGATATTTACTTCAGTCTTCTACTGTCACTTCATATCATTTCTCAATTGATTTTTCTACCCTTAATAGATTCTTTACTATCCACATCAACGGGGGAGAAATTGCTCCCTCCACTTACTCTCTCTCTCTCTCTCGCTCTCTCTCTCTTTCACAAACACAAAGGAACATATTTTTAGGCATTGCTGATTCTTGTCAGGTATCAAACATGGAAATTTTCCTGCTTCCTTCTAATCTCGCAAATCAAAATGTTTAAGACATGGGATTGGTGAAATATATATGCAATTAGTATGTAAACAAAAATAAAGAAAAAGTTTGGCTAGCTATATATCGAGAAAAGGAAAGAAAAAGAGAAAGTTCCACCATTTTGGACCTTAAAGGGGAGATGAATCAGATGATGCTTCAATTCATGGAGATAAGCGAAATGGAAAACGGTGAAATGTAGAGCTTTGAAAAGTTAAGCGAAATTGGTTCTATAAGAGTATTAAGGGCATGAAATAGCTTAGTGTACTAATTGATGTGTGTAATTTGTTCATATCCCTACATTCCTACATAACGTACATACAAACAAGTATATGTATTTACACAGTTATATATATATATATATATATCTGTGTGTGTGTGTGTGTGTGTGTGTGTATCTCCAGTCATCGGATCAAGAGAGCACCATTTCACACCCTGATGAGGCCATGGTGGAAGTGGAACTATGTTGAATAATACATTTTTTATTGGCAGAAAGAGGGGGGAAAAACCCTAACTAGAGTTTTCTTTGGAGCAAAAATAGAAGAAATGTGCTGTGAATCTCACGTCTGTTAATGACTGGCGGCCTAGGAAGCTCATCAAAACCTCCTCGGACCGGTAGGCCAAAATCGATCTGGTTGGTCTGGTTGATCAAGAAGTTCGGGTTAGGGTTAGGGATCTCTTCCTGCAACGCATTCGTCATCAAACAAGTATATCAGAGTGTTTTCAGCTTCCATACAAGTTAATCTCAGAAGAAAAGAGGGAAGCAGGTGGTGAAAAGTGAGATTCATCTCATCAGTGATCTGCTGGTTCTTCAAAACCCGTTGAACTTTAAAATAATTTTAAGTAATCTTACAAGTTTTCGAGATCACATACCAGAAGATTATGGGAAGGAGAGAACAAAGAGTGACCCAAGTGAAGCTGATTGGATGAAGATAGAAGCAACCCGCGCATGTTTACAGGCAGGAGGTTGGCGCAGTGCCCACACCGAACCGTAACAGTCGTGAACAAGCTGGTGCAAGGAACGCTCACCTGCCATCAAAACAAAGAAAACCCACAAAAAGGAATCAATTAGGATTAAAGTGGACAAGACATGGAAGAAATCTGACAAAAGAAAAATGTGATCTAAAAAAACCCTAATTGGGTTGCGGAGGGGAGGAAGGGGAAATAATGAGCAAATAGGCTGAGAGAAACGCCGAAAACGGAATACCGCGAGGACGGTGTCGCAGATGTTGCAATGGACATAACAGAGCTGCTCGGCGGCGGAAGGGTGGTGGTTGAATGACAAGGAAGAAGAAGAAGAAGAAGAAGAAGAAGAAGAAGAGGAGGACATGTTTGATTCCCCCGTTTCCCCCCCTGAAAACTAAATTGGGGGCTATGATTGATTGATTGATTGACTGATTGATGGCTTGACAGTTGAGGCACCACCTTGGATCTGCCTTTTGTGAAAGAAAGGAGCAAAGAGGGGGAAGAAAGAAGTTAGAAAGAGAGGGACACAGAGATAGGCGTGGTCTATGTTGCTGTTATAGATATAAGAGGCCAAAGAAGCCAAAAACTCCTTTTTCTTTTTTTCTTTTTTTTTTTTTTGTTTCCCTTCTTTCTAGCAATGCAATTTTTTTTTTTAAAAAAAGAAGGTTATATGGATAAATGTGAGTAGTTTTAGTAAGTAGGTGTTCTTAGAAAGAGTAATATGGATAATTTGTTTACCATAACTAGCAACACGTGTGGAAAGGAACAGTGGGCAGTTTTAGTAACTAGGTTTTTTTTTTCTTTCTTTCTTTATTTCCCTTATAATTAAAGGGTTTAAATGTATAAAAATTGAAATTTGTTTGCCCCGAAATTTTGTTTTTTTCCCTTTATGAGATTTTTTCCTCCTTGTATAGAGGATTTTCTTTCTTCCTTTGAAGAGTTGTATTGCACTTTCTTGTTCGACGTTTATGTCGGATTTGGAATGCATTTGGATTTTTTAAATATTTCTTAATAAAGAAATACAAAATAATAATAATATTACTTATTATGAGATGAATTTAAAAACTTAAGAATTAAGTGGACTTCAATTTAGTATTCACAACAAAAGGGCACTTTGTTTTAATAACAGTATACATGGTAAGGAAGTCTTATTTTGTAAGATAAATTAATTGACACTTTCCATGATTAATTAGAAAACAGGAACCAGTTTATTTCTAGTTCAAAAATGGGTTAGACCATTCCAGTACACTCATTTTGAGTTTAAAATTGGTTCATTTTGATAATTTGAACTATTTATTTTATTATTATTAGTGTATACATTGTTAATGCAAAAATAAAGGTGTTACAAAAAAATGAACAGTGACGTTCATTAATTCAATGTACATTTCTTTTGCACGAATGAGATTTGAATAAGACTCTCGATCAATTTAATTTTTTGCATTGATAATCTACACTTTAGAATAATCAAATGATTAGCTCGAATCATTAAAGTGGACTTATTTAAATTCAAAATGGAGCGGGCGGACTATTCCATTTTCTTTAGAGACTAGAGACAGAGTCTAGTTTTGTAAAAATACTAACATTTTTTTAAATTTTTAGAATTATATTTACCTTGCTTTTACCTATGCCGGTTGTATTTGGATTTTTTTTAATTCTTGAAGTTGTAAATATGAAGATGGTGAAATTTTGATGGTCTCAGCTATATAATCATCTTTGATTCCTATTTGCCCTTATTTAAAATGTATGTACTACAACACCTTCCTAGAGGGCACCAAATTGACCAAAAGATCAGCTTTATTGCAATTCTAATAAATAGAGCCATGTTCAGCTTTTCTAATTCGTTTGGTCCCTCAAGAAAAGATACTCCTTACTCACTAATTGTTGAGATATTATCATTTCAATTTTAAATATTCTTTGTTATCTCATCTCATCTGTATTTTGTAATCCTGTGTATCTATAAATATAGTGCTCTCTCTCATATTTTCGTGTGAGAAAAAATATTCCATTCATAATTTGTGATCAGTATATTTAACATGGTATCAGAGTCATCCAATGTCAACACATCTTCTTCTTCAACAACCACAATGTAGCCTTAAACAGTTACTTCTGCTCAACCCATTTCTCTTAACAATGCTCATCATTTCATCTCCATCAAGCTGACTTCCAAAAATTTTCTCTATTAGAAAACTCAATTATCTCCATATCTTCGTGTTCAAAATCTTCTTGGTTTTGTTAACGGCACTTTCTCATGCCCTCCACCCACCACCCTACTGAATGGTGTTTCCACACCAAATTCGGCTCATACTGCTTGGGTTGCTTAAGATCAACTCATCATGAGTCTATTGATCTCTTCTCTTTCTGATGAAATATTACCACTTGTTGTTGACCTCACCACCTCTCGTGAGATCTGGGTTGCACTTGAAACTTCTCTTGCTTCAGCCTCTTAGACTCGAATTTTTCAACTCCATTGGCATCTTCAAAGTTTGCAACAGAATGATTGTTCTGTCACAACGTTTCTTCATGAAGCCAAAACCATTGCTAATGAACTCACTGCATTGGCAAGCCTCTCTCTCCAGCCGAATTCAATCTCTGTCTTCAAAGGTCTTCAACCCGAATTCTGTGATCTCATTACTACCCTTGCTGCCCGTTCAGATCTAGTATCCTTCTCTGAACTTCATAGCCTCTTACTCAGTCATGAGTTTCTCCACAAAGATGCTTTCTCCATGCTTCAAATATCATCTTCTTCGGCTACCCCTCAAGCCAACCTTACTCAGACCACGGCCTGCCCTCGTGATAATCAGTCTGTTACCAATCGGGGCTCTTCTCGCTATCGTGGTCGTGGTCGTCACAACCATAATGGTCGTGGTCGCCATTGCTCTAATTATGCTGGCATTCTTCCTCTCCCATCCTCTGATACTCGGGCTCGCTGCTAAATCTGTGGTCTACCCAATCATATTGTTGCTCACTGCTACCATTGGTTTAACTAGCATGTTAATCCCAGTGATAACCTCACTACTTATGGCTCTCCATCGCCTGCTCCAATGGATTGGTTCCCTGATACTGGTGCTACACATCATGTCACTCCGAACATTGCCAGTCTTTTCAATGTGTAAGACTATCATGGGGCCTCTCAACTGCGCATCGGTAATGGTCATGGTAACCCCATTTCACACATCGGTTCTTCTGTTCTTCACTCTCCCACCTGTTCCTTTCCACTTTCTACTGTTCTCCATGTTTGCTCTTTCACTAAATCCTTGCTTTCTGTTTATCAGTTTAGCAAAGATAATAATGTCTTCTTTGAATTTCACCCGTCTCATTTTCTTGTTAAGGATCAAGCTTCCAAGAAAGTACTTCTTCACAGCAAAAATGGAGATGGTCTCTACAAGCTTCAATCATCGGCCTCCTCTCCTCTGGCATTGTCCTCCGAATGCGTCCCTCTCACTCACTAGTATCATCGTCTCGGTCATCCTCATGAACGTGTCCTTCGTCAAGTCGTCAACGCTCATGCACTCCCTCTTTCTTCTTCAAAATCATATCCCGGCAACCTTTGTCACGCATGTTAACTTGGCAAATCCTCCCGACTTTCCCTGCCTTGTACTGAGAATAAACATTTAGATCCTTTCGATTTAATTTTCAGTGATGTATGGGGGCCTTCCCCGATTCCGTCTACTGATGGTCATAAATGCTTTGTAATCTTTATGGATGCTTCATTAAAGTATATTTGGTATTTCCCATTATTCAATAAATCTGATGTCTTTCTTTTGTTCACGAAATTTCTTGCCATGGTTGAACGTCAATTTTCTCGTAAAATAAAATCTGTTCAAACAGATTGGGGTGGTGAATATCGTAAACTCCATCCTTATTTTCAAAATTTGGGTATCATTCATCAGTTACCATGACCTCACACTCATGAGCAAAACGGTTTAATTGAACGTTGGCACCGTCATATTGTTGAAACTAGTCTTGCCCTTCTTGCGCATGGTTCTGTTCTTCACAAATATTGGCACTTTGCTTTTGAAACTTCTGTCTACTTAATTAATCGTCTACCATCTCATATCTCACATAATCTTTCCCCATTGCAACTTTTGTTTAAACGGTCTCCCGATCATCATTTCTTAAAAATTCGTGGTTGTTTATGTTATCCTTATCTTCGACCTTATCGCCCCTATAAAATTTCATGTCGTTCTATGCCGTGTGTTTTTCTTGGTTATAGTCCATCTCACTCGAGCTATCGGTGTCTTGATTTTGCAACCGGTCGTATTTACATAGTGCGCCACGATCGTTTTGATGAAAATAAATTCCATTTTTCTACTGGTTTTCATCCATATTTTCCTTCCAAATCTCCACCCACGGTGTCTTCCCCCTTTGCCACATTTCCCATTCACATTCATTCTCCACCGATCCATTCCCCACACCCTTCTCCGCCTATCTCAGCACAAAATCTACTCTCACAGTTTTCGTCCTTACCCAATTCCCTCCCCACACAGCTTTCATCTACCACCAATTCGGCTTATCCTCCAAACTACTTCCCTGCCAGCTTCATCCTCTCCATCAATTCGGCACCCACCCAATCTTATCCCCCCAAATTCAGCACCTCAATCTCAGCCTCAGACTAATCTCAATCACCATCCTCATCTTCCCTCCCCACCCCCCTCTCCGTCAATCTCACCATCTCAATCTCAAAGCTCACCCACACGCTCTGCTCCTCCTCCTATTTTGGTCCCACCCCGTTTAAATCGCCGCCCACTGCGCCCTCCTCCACCGAAACCGCATCTCCATTGCCCCATTTTTCACCCACTAGTTTCGGTTCATTCCCCATACATAGCACCACTCCCGCCTCCAGCTTTATCCACATCCTTGCCAAATCCTTCACTTCTGAACCACTCTCCACCACGTTCGGCGCCTGGGTTATCTTCCACAGCTGCTCTCACCAATTTTGAATCTCATTTGCCAGTTCGCCTCTCCTTATCTGCACATTAGGAATCTCAATCTGTTTCTCTAGATTGCCGCCCCTTATCTCCTCCATCAGATTCTCTTTCCATACGCTTTTCTCAACCCATGTGCTCTACATCTTCCTCTCATCTATTCTCTCCTCCCATTCTTCCCAATACCCGAACCCATGTGTCAAGTACAAAGACCGGGTCTCTCCCTCACCCAACCCAAACCCAGCATCTATTTCCTCTAATTTCGGTTCCCTCACCTTCCACTAATTCGGTTCAAAACTCTCAAGGCATTAATCTAGTTGTGGATTTAAATTCTCGACCTCAACTTAATTCAAATACCTCATCCGCTACCCAAACTCACCCAATGATTCTTCGCCACATGTCAACACCTCCAAATGCTTTGTTCACCAAATCATCTTCTCCCTCGCCATCCAATTTGACTTCGGTTTCTATTCTTGAACCCACATGTTTTACACTTGCCAACAAAAATCCTTTATGGCGTCAAGCCATGTCTGCTGAAATCAACGCCTGTAGACACCCAAATTTAACCCCGTCTAATCTTAGGTGAATCCGATGATAAAAACAGGTGGAATAGTGCCTCAGTTCGATCCTCGAGAAGTGATCCAAGCTTGGTATTTGAACCCGAAACCTTCAAACCAATAAAATTTTGTCGAACCATCGAAACTTGCTGTATAAGTAAGGCGACCGCCATGTTCATTGTGGCGACCGTCAATAGAACCTCTTGAAAATCCTAGCCAAAAGTGATGACCACCGCTTTAAACCTGGCGACCGCCAACTTACATTATGGCGACCGCTAATAGAACCCTTTGGTAC
>JAULJZ010064481.1:0-13367 GCA_032270985.1 Heliamphora pulchella | reverse complement strand
AAACATGGGTTTTATGAAATAAAACCGTTTTGGGAGACTTGTGTAGTCTGATGGGAAAACTTGGGATTTGTGAAAAATCGTTTTGGGTTCTATGGTTGAGTTTTGCTCCCACTCTATATGATTGCATATTTTCCTGCTTTACAGCTTATTATCTGTTTCTATTGGGTTTCGGCTCACAGGTGAAATTTTCTGTAAAAATAGTTTCAGGTGATGATGTGGTTGAGGAGTAGCTTTGGCGGTGCCCGCGGTGACGAAAGACTTTTATAGTTTTTCTTTTTGGTATGCATGTTCCTGAAGGCAGGTTGTGTACGTCATAAGGCAATATATTGTATGCATGTTGGAACTGTATGTTCTTTATTTATGAGAGATATTTTTTGTTAGGAATTCTATTGGTTTCAACAGGCGGTTTGAATCTATGAAAATTTGTATTTTCATAAAAACTGGTGTTCGGTGGATTTTCACGTGACCTCGGGATTTTGGGGCGTGACAACTTGGTATCAGAGCTCTGGGTTCGAATACCTAAGAGCTATGGGAAAAAGGGTTTATCACCTGGTGAGGTTGATTATGTATGCTTGCTCGCATATGTTTAAACGTTGTTTTATAACATGTTGATAGCTTTTTAAGCATGATAGTCATGTATATGTGGGTATGGAGGTTGAATATCATGATTGATGAGTCTTTCCTTAGGGCGTTTGGAATAATAGATTTGGAAGCCAAGTTAGAAACGCGTTTGGCCGACGTGTTTTCTGGCAGGGAATCTGAATAGGTTATCCAAATTGACGAGTCTTTCTTGTTAGCTCCCCTCCGTATGTGAGATGTGTTTAACATGATCTTATGTGGCTACGTGATAGCATGATTATGTGTTTCTGTTACGTAGTAACATGTTGTAGGAAAGCTTATCCTATTTATATTGCTGCCTATAGTATTATGTCCACGCGGGGAGTGCGGGGACAGGGTCGTGGCCGAGGACATGCCTATGCTCCGATTCCGGAAGAAGGGAACGTTCCTGCCCCACAGGAACAAGTAGGTGGTGATGATATTGGTGGCGTTGATGTCGTCCAGGAGATGTTGGCTACTATGCGAGCTATGGCAGAAGCGACCAGGGCTAGTGTGCGGGTTCCTGAGCCAAGGGCTTCTGTGGCCATGAGGGAGTTTTGGCGGTTGGATCCTCCAACCTTTTCTGGGGAACCGAAACCAAAGGTGGCTACTGAGTGGTTAGAAGTGACCATGTCAATCTTTGATACTCTAGATATCGATGAGGATGCTCTGCGCGTAAAATTGGCGGCGTTCCAACTGCGGGAAGATGCTAGAGAGTGGTGGAAGTTTGCCAAGACCACTGTGGATGACATGTGGGCTGCTTTCACGACGGTCTTCTTAGAGAAGTATTTCCTGAGATCTTTGAGAGATACTTATCGAGAAGAGTTCCTCTCCCTTGTTCAGGGAAATCTGTCCGTGGTCTAGTATGAGGCCAAGTTCGCGAATCTGTAGCGATTTGCACCAGAGATGGTATCGACTTAGGAGTTGCGCACTCTGAGGTTTGAGAGGGGACTCCGACCAGTTATCAAGGATAGCACCTCATGACCTTGTAATGAATTTCAGGGGCGAAATTCTTTAAGGGGGGAGAGTTGCGAGACCCGGTACCTTTTTATTTTGTGAAATTTATGTATATGACGTATTTCTTTTAGTTATTAGCATGCTTTGATGTTCGGTTGATGCTTTTTGTGTTGTTTAGAACAGCATGTTTAGGAATACGTGTTATGCATGCGGGGGTTTGGCTTAATTCCTTTTTTAGGTTTCCAACCCAGGGATGACCGCTCGAGCGGTGGGGTGCCAGGGACCTATGTCGGCAAGGGTCCGCTCGAGCGGTTCTTAGGTGCTCGAGCAGTGGTGCCTGGGTGCGAATTTCTTTAAAGCCTGTAAGCCTAGGTTTTTGAGCCAGAAAATTTCTTTTCAAGCCTATCTCTTCCTCTACACCTTTTCTTTGCCTTCTTTCTAGCTTTCGGGAGGCCCGGGGCTTGGTTTTTGGTGGTTGAACTGTAGATCCGCATTATTCGGGTCGAGAGCTTCATATCCATCCGAGCGGATTCTCGTTCTGACGGAGTTCAGCTTTGAGACGTTGTGCTTTTAGCTTTCCGAGGTAGGATTCTAGACTATCCTACTGTATAAGGGTGTTTCATGCAATTATATGTATTTTCACCAGGTAGAAAATGCACTAACTGTCATATTTATACTTAAACCTTATTTTATGTGGATAAAAACCATGTTCATCGCTTTTCTTGGTTTCTCTGCTTATATGACATGTGGTTGGAGGGTTTTCTCGAAAACAGTGGTTTTAGATGAAAAATCTCAACATTTTTATGTTTTGGAGGTTTGGGGCTAACCCTTGGGGTTGAGTCTCAGGTTTTTAAACGTTTTGTTGGAAACGAAAAAAAATATTTTGAAAATATTTTGCTTGATCTCCATGGTTCATGGACTGAATCTCTTGTTTATACATATGTTGTATAACTGTTTTTCTGAAAAATATTTTGGAAAGGTTTTGTTGATCTCCATGTTGATGGATGGATCTATAAATACATGTATAATGTATATTTGTGATATGTTTTCATAATCGATCTACGGTTCAGTTTTTAGAAGATTATTTAGATGTACCGGAATGACGTGTATTTGGCACGAGTTTCCCTCAGTGTAAGTCCGAAAACGTGCGCAGCGTAGGTACTCTGGTCCTTCGGGTTAGTCCCCGTAAATTGAGACGGTTGGGTGCTTAGTTCCCTCAGGTTGTCGCCCGTAAATTAAGTGGTTCGTTATGGTGCTCCGTATAGAACTTGTCATTACCTAGCAGGTCGTGAGTGATTCTGGGCCTAGGTAATGGAAAGGAGTCTATAGTTGCTACCTCTATCCCCTCGTGATGGAGTTGGTACATAGGATCATATTTATCTTTTTCGCGATGGTACATTTCGCGAGGGAACAATGTTTTGGTTATTATTTTTCCTTAACTGTGATTGGTTATTTGCAATGTTCGCATCACAGGGTTTTAGGGATGAAAACAGGGTTTTATGTTAATGAAACCGTTTTAGGAGACTTATGTAGTCTTATGGGAAAAACTTAGGGTTTGTGGAAAACCGTTTTGGGTTCTGTGGTTGAGTTTAGCTCCCACTTTATATGGTTGCATATTTCCTGCTTTACAGCTTGATTGTCTGTTTCTATTGGGTTTCGGCTCACGGGTGGAAATTTTCTGTAAAAACTATTTTCAGGTGATGATGTGGATGAGGAGTAGCTTGGTGGTGCCTGTGGTGGCGGAAGACTTTTGTAGTTTTCTCTTTTAGTATGCCTGTTCCTGAAGACAGGTTTTGCACGCTGTAAGGCGATATACTGTATGCATGTTGGAACTGTATTTTTTTTATAAGAGATACACTTTGTTGGGTATTTCATTGGTTTCAATAGGCGGATTTCAATGTATGAAAACCTATATTTTCATATAAAACGCATGTTTGGTGGATTTTCACGTGACCCCGATTTTTGGGGCGTGACAATGGGAGTCGTGGAGATTAACCAAATCGTGGGTACTAATCTCGGTATCTAGGACATCGTCTATTGCTATAATATGGTTAAGCACTCCACGGGGTCCTATTATCTCAAAGCAAAGCGGGCGAGCAAAAAACTAGTGATTGAACTACCGGACTCGAGGAAGAACGTTGATGACAACTTTCTCTATATAACTGGGAATTTTGAATTCGACCCCGATGAGGAGCACGATATCTTCACGGTTCCTCGGAATGATGGACTTGGCCCTGGTAGTTCTCATCACCACCTGTTTGTCTTTATTTCTCACTCAATTCAGCATTTTTATGCTCTTCAGAATTCTCATGTATCTCCTTGTTCAGTGCAGGTGCTATCGCTAGCAATCTGGATCGTAGCCCTCTTCTTGGTGTCCATTTAGAGGATTTGTAGAAGGTTTGGTCATACAAGGGGTTGCCCAAATAGCAAGGATTACGGCGAGCTGCCCATATTTTACTCAAATACATACCCACATATAGAAGTTTTATCCGGCCAAACACATCTGGTGTCTGGGTTACAGCACCTGCCTCAACTCCGATCAACGTCCTCGAAGCGGTAAATCTACTGTTCACCCGAGCAGAAAGACAGGAGAAGGTTGCCCAACCCTCCTTTAAGACTGACGAGCCTGGCCCTTCATCCCCAGGATATACCATTTTAATTTCATCTTCTTTTTCTTCGACAGACTCCTCTGATCTAGTTGACATTAAAAGAATGGTAAAAAGGAAGGCCCCTGCAGCTGATCTGATCCAATTCCTGATCGTTGGTGGTTCTAAGAAGAAGATCACTGTTACTATGGCTGCTTGGGTGGAAAAGCTTCGGCGTGCCAAGGCTATCGATCTGGACGCCAAGCTCTCAGAAGCTAGTTCGGAGGGAGCTTCCCTTCCTTCTTTGAAGAGGTTGAGGAAGTCTGGAGAAGTAGAGGGTGGTGAGGAAGCAAAAGCGACCGAGGGCTTGAAGAGAAAGGAAAAAGAGAAGGAAAAGGAGAAGAAGGACAAGGGGAAGGGGAAGAAAGTAGTTGAAGGCGCGGAGGGTCTTGAGTCGTGAACCCTTGTTCTGTCAAAGGGGGGTCGCCCCATCACCATTGAAGATAAGGCTGGGTCCCCTAAAACAACCTTTGAACTATTAAAGGAATTGCTCTTATCGGCGGACATGGAGGAAGTCTGAAAACTTCCATATGAGAAGTTAGTCAAATCTACCATCCGCAATTTCATTCAAGTACTTAGCTTGTCTTTGCTCCTTCTCTTCGACTTTCTCCTTACTTCTACTTACCATTTTGGTGTTTTTTTTTCCAGAGTTCGTAGCGCCTGACGGCCATAGTGGAATGTGTTGAGGCACAAGAGAGCGAGCTCACCAAGCTTTGCCAAGCCAATTTTAATTACCTTAAGAAGATCAATAAATTAGAGGCCAGCCTTTAGGAGAAGAGCAAGAATGCTGGCGTTGCTCGGGCAAGGGTCTCCGAGCTAGAAATTATGGAGGCTGTGATGAATTGGAAGTTGAAAGAACAAGAAAACCTCCTCTTGGCTTCACAGGCTAAGCTCGGGGAGACCGAAGCCGAATAGGCCCTGGCCAATGAGAAGGCCTACGCCGAGGGGGTGGCCGAGGCAACCAAGAACTACAAAGGGCAAATCTCCAAACTATAAGATATCATATACGCCAGCGCATGGGAGGCTGCCTTACAAGCTGTAGGGGTTGAGACATCCTCCCCCTTATACACAGATATTCCCTTGCCTAGCCATCAGGTGGAAGAAGAAAAGGGAGGAGAAGGAGAGGTGGGAGAGACTGTTGCTACAAAAGAAGATAATGTTGGGGTAGTCCAAACTGCCCCCTTAGCTGCTGAAGAAGTGGGGACTCCGGTGGAGACCACCGAGGATTTTCTCGCTGCCCCTTATGGTGTTTTACCTTTTTTTAATTATATCTATACTGCCCTGAGGGGCTTTTGAATTGTAGCTTTAGGGGTTCCAACCCCCTTTTTTAATAAAAAAATTTATCTTCTCGCATTGTTTTGAATATCTTTTAGACTTAACCAGTTTTGGCTAAGTCATTTCTTCCCAAGAATGGGATCGAGCTTCCATACTAGGGGCTTAATTAATTCGGATAGACTTTGAACTTAGCTTTTTCAAACTTACTCTTTCCAAGTGTGGGATTAACTTCCACACTTGGGGCTAATTTAGTTCAGATAGTCTTCGAACTTAGCCTTTCTAGGCTGATTCTTCCCAAGTGTGGGATTAACTTCCATACTTGGGGCTAATTTAGTTCGAATAATTTTCGAACTTAGCTTTTTTAGGTTTACTCTTCCCAAGTGTGGGATTAACTTCCATAGGGGCTAAATTAGTTCGGATAAGCTTCGAACTTAGCCTTTTTAGGCTTACTCATCCCAACTGTGGAATTAACTTCCATACTTGGGGCTAAATTTGTTCACATAACCTTCGAACTTATTGACTGGAGGATGTATATTGTACTCGAGGTGCCCCCCAAGTTTTTATGAAGGGTTTTAGTCCTTAAAAACTTTGATTGAAAAAATAATTCTTTGCCGAACAATGGCATTTTATTGCCAAGCTAAAAAATTACAAAAAACTGAAGATCTGAAAATAAAATTTACGTAGGTTGTTTGCATTCCACAGCCTAGGGACAGCCTTGCCACTTATATCTTCTAAATTGTATGCTCCAGTGCCCGCCTTGGAGGTAATCTTGTAAGGGCCCTCCTAGTTCGGGCCAAACTTCCCATGAAATGGGTCTTTCATGTGGTTGAGAACTTTTCTCAAGACTAGATCTCCTACACTGAACTCACGATGTCTGACCCTTTTGTTATATCCTTTAGTCAGAGTTTGCTGGTAGGCTACCAATTTAATGGCTGCTATTGCTCTTCTTTCTTCGGATAGGTCTAGGTCTATGGCCAAGGCTCATGTGTTTAGTTCGGGCGAGCTAACTTCTATTCGGATTGTTGGCAATCCGACTTCCAGTGGTATCACTGTTTCCACTCCATAGACTAGGGAGAAGGGGGTTTCACCTGTGGACCTTCTTGGGGTTGTTTGGTACATTCAAAGGATTGATGGGAGTTCTTCCACCCATCTTTCCTTTGCAGCATCTAACCTCTTCTTGAGTCCATCAATTATGATTTTATTCATGGCTTTTGCCTGCCCATTACGCTGCGGGTAGGCTGGGGTAAAAAAGTAATTCTTGATGCCTAGGTCTGAGAAGAAATTTTTGAAGACTGAACTATCGAACTGGGTGTCATTGTCTAAAATGATTGCTCGAGGAATGCCAAACCGAGTAATAATGTTCTTCCATGTGAATTTTTTGACATCAACATCTTTGATGTTAGCCAATGGTTCGGCTTCAACCCACTTAGTGAAATAGTCTGTGGCTACAAGCAAGTATTTTCTGTTGCCTGTGGCTCTTAGGAAGGGGCCTACTATATCATATCCCTATTGCGCAAAGGGCCAAGGGCTGGTCAATAGCGAGAGGTCTTCAGCTGGGACGTGTATTTTGGACCGAATCTTTGACACTTCTCGTACTTTTGGACATACTGTTCTGCATCCATTTGCATATAAGGCCACTAATAGCCTTGAGAGATTGCTCGGTGGGCCAGAGACCTTCCACCCATATGACTGCCACAGATTCCTTTATGGATTTCAAACAAGAGATCTTATACTTTGTTCAGGTGCACACAAAAAAGATAGGGACCTGTGAAGGACTTCTTGTAGAGATCTCCCGAACTCGAGATCCAGAGTCGAGATGCTCTTCTCCTTGTTATCCGAGCTTCTTTTTGATCGGGTAAAAGCTCGTTCTTAATCAAGTAATCCCTTATAGGATCCATCCAGCTTGAACCTAACTCTGAACAATAGGCTTGCTCTTGTTTGGGAATAGTCGTGCTTAATTGTTGAAGGATTTCCACAATTATTACTCTTTTTTCCTCAGAATTTACTGCTGATGTAAGGTAAGCCAAAGAATCTGCATGGTTATTTTCTTTGGATGAGAGCTGAGTGATCTCATAGTGCGAAATGTTCTTAGCCAATTATTGAGCCAACCGAACGTATGCCTGCATTCTATTATCTCTAGCTGCAAACTCCCCCTTAAACTGGTTTACAACCAATTATGAATCACAGAAAATCTTAACTTTCTGGTCCTTCAACTCCTTGATGTCCCGAAGTCCGGCTAAGAGGGCTTCATATTCAGCTTTGTTGTTAGCGGCTTGAAAGTCAAGACGAACTGCTCTCTCCATGAGAACTCCGTCAGGGCTATAAAACACAATTCTTGCCCATGCGCCGTTGTTGCATGACGAACCATCCACATACAATTTTCATGCAGTATCTGGTTCTATCTTGTCTTTAATAACTTTCTCGGTGTCTTACCCCCCAATGTCAGCCGAACACTCCTCCTGACTGAACTCAGCAATGAAGTCATCCAAAACCTGTCCTTTTATGATTGTTCTTAGGGAGAATGTTATGCCATGCTCCCTGAGCTCCACAGCCCATCTTTCCACCCTTCCTCAGAAGTCTACCCTTCCTCAGGGTATTCGGTGATTACCTTGATTGGGTGAGCTCTGAAGTAGTGAATCAGCTTTCGTGATGCTGTGGCAAGGGCTAAGGCCAGCTTTTCTAATGGAAAATATCTTGTTTCTGGATCAAGAAGCATCTTACTCACATAGTAGAATGGCCTCTGTACTTTGTTCTCCAGCCTCAAAAGAATAACACTAACAGCCCAAGTTGACACTGCGAGGTATAGAAACAGTATTTCACCACTGCTCGGTACCGTCAATAATGGTGGGGAGGAGAGATAGTGCTTTAGTTATGTGAGGGTTTTCTCACTTTCTTCATCCCAAACGAACTGATTTGCTCTCTTCATTATCTTGAAGAATGGATAGCACCGATCTGATGCTCGGCTAATGAACCGGTTGAGTGCTGTAGCCATCTCGGTTAACTTCTGGACCTCTTTCAAATTCTATGGGCTTTTTATGTTTTGAATAGCCGTGATTTGTTCGAGGATTATCTCTATTCCCCTGTGAGTCACTAAGAAGCTTAAAAACTTCCCAAAGCTTACCCCAAAGGCACACTTAGAAGCATTGAGCCTAAGTCAGTAAGCTTTGAGAATCTCGAAGGTCTTTCTTAGGTCGTCCAAATGTATATTCGGGTACTTGGTTTTTACCACCATGTTGTCTATGTAAACCTCCATAGTTTTGTCGATCAAATCCTGGAACATCTTAGTGGCAAGCCTCTGATATGTAGCTCATGCGTTCTTGAATCCGAACGGCATTACCTAATAACAATATATTCCCCGAGGAGTGATGAATGCAGTTTTATCCGTGTGGAGGGTATACATAGCTATTTGGTCGTATCCCTTGTATGCATCCAAAAAATCATTCTCTTATGCCCTGCTATTGAATCGGCGAGCTGATCAATTTGGGGCAAAGGGAAACATTTTTTGGGGCAGGCATTATTCAGGTCGGTAAAGTCAACACAAAACTTGCTATTGTGCTTGCCAACCAGGTTGGGTAGTAGATCTCTTTGATTGCCTCTACTTCTTTCAAGCGTTGAACTTCTTCAACTACCGCCGCTGCATGATATGGGGCAGACTTCCTAGGTTTTTGTATTACTAGTTTTCTTTGGGGATCCACGTTCAATCAATGACTGATCACTTCAGGGTTTGTCCTTGGCATCTCGTAGGGCATCAATGCAAAAACTTTCATGTTTTCTCTTAAAAACTTCATCAGTTCTATTTCTTCTTATTCGGTCATGCTTGTCCCGAGCAAGAAATACTGATCTGAATCCTCCGGGGAGACGCTGACTTTCTTTAAATCTTCAACTACATTTTCTTCGACTGTTCGACTATAGTCATAGATTGTAGGGCCATCATCCAACTCTATGGTTTTCACCTCAGGGTACTATTCTTTATTTTTTATTATGGCTAGGAAGCATTGTCTTGCTGTGTGCTGATCTTCCTTGATCTCAACTACTTCCTTTTCCATCTGAAACTTAAGGGACTGGTGGTAGGTTTAGGGGACTGCTCCTAAGTTATGTATCCATTTCCTGCCTACAATAGCATTGTAAGTAGAAGGTTGATTAACAATTAGGAATTCATTGCTTACCATTGCAGGCCCTGCCTTTACTGGCACAGTTATTCTTTCTACTGGCTACACTGGGTCTTTTTGCCCCAACTTCTGAAAGAGGCTGTAATACATGATGTCAACCGAACTCCCCTAGTCAACCAATACTAGCATTATGTTGTAGTTCGCAATGCGTAAAGTCAGTATCAGGGCGTCATTGTGGGGTTGCTGTACTCCCATGAGGTCATCGTCTAAGAAGTTAATCCTCTGCATCTGGTTTTGGCTGGAGTTCTCCTCTGTTCTTCCATGTTTTCCCTCATCCACTTTCATTGTGTCGGCCAGAGTCCTGGCTTGATGCCAAATAACTGCTCGGGTAATTGGCTTAATAGTGCCATGAATCATTTTTACCACACCGAGAGGGGCATCCCTTTATTCAGGCCTTTGGTCTTGTACCTGTGGTCTCTCTTCCTGAGCAGTCTTCTCGGTGTCAATAAACTCTAAGAGGTGACCTACTCGGACAAGATCTTCTAAGTGTTTTTTGAACGTTTGACATTCCTCAGTTAGGTGGCCGTGATCCCGGTGGTAATGACACTTTCTCTTCGGATCTCGTCTGTTCGGGTCACCGATCAACTTTAGTGGCCCCTGAAAATAGGGCTTGTCTTTTATCTGATCAAGCAGTTTGTGAAAAGGCTCTTTAAACACCATTTGTAGTGCTTGGTAGGCCGCTGACTCCTTTTTCTCCTCGAAATCTTTCTTGGGCTTTTGATCCTTTCGCCCTTTATCCTTCTTCTATGGCTGTTTGATTGAGGCTACACTCTGTTCAGCTTGGCTTATATCTTTTTCAACCTTGGCATGTTGTTCAATTTTCACCATCAATTTGGACATAGTGGATACGGTCTTCTTGGTGAGAGATTATCTTAAACGGTTCAGTGGAGGCAGTCCTATTTTGAAGGATGCCACGACTAATTGCTCGCTGCAATCTTCTATCTCATTGTATACTTCCCAATAATGATGAGCATACTTTCGAATCGTTTTGCCCTCATTCTTCTGTAGGGCGAGCAGTGTGTCAAAGCTTTCCGACTATCTGCTGTTGGTGATAAACCGAGTAGTGAAGGATTCGGTCACTTACTGCTAACTGACTATTGATCAGGATGGTAGCTTGTAGAACCAACTGAGGGCAATTTCTCCTAGACTGGATGGGAACATGCAGCATAAAAGTGCATTGTTCCCACTCCAGAGTGCCATTGCTTGTCTGTATTTTCGAATGTAGCTTACTGGATCTGTCTTCCCATCATAAATCTCAAATTTTGGTGGAAAAAACTTATGTGGTGGATCTGTATTCTCAATGACTTCAGCTAATGGTGATACCGAGATCTGCTTAAGGGCTTTCCTTGTTATATCCTACGCTGTTCGGCCACCACCATGCTACATCCTAGAATCCATTCTTTTTCCTAACCACAACCGAAGGTCTTGATTTGGGTCTAGTTCGGCCTGAGCTACCCTCTGAGGGTTTGGCCGAGTAGATTCAACTCCAATAGTATCAGTTCGCTTAGAACTTCTTAGGCTCTCCTCGGGTGCCTTGCGCCTTCATCTTTGAGGATGACTTGGGCCATAGGATTCTGGACTTTGTTCGGTCTCATATAGTTCGGGATTCTCTCTTTGCCTTATGCGTGGATCCCTCTGGTTTTCTTACCTTTGAATCCTTTGCCTGAGTTATTTGATCTCTCTATCTCGTTGTTCCATTCTCTCCTCAAGATTATTGATAATCCAATCTCACCTTGCTAGCCTCTCCTCTAATCTCCCTTTTTCTCTTGAAGATGGAGGAGAGGGCCATTCTCCTCTGAAGCTTGTGGTAGAATAACACAATT
Organism: Heliamphora pulchella; assembly: GCA_032270985.1. Lineage (NCBI taxonomy): Eukaryota > Viridiplantae > Streptophyta > Magnoliopsida > Ericales > Sarraceniaceae > Heliamphora > Heliamphora pulchella. The sequence goes on along the minus strand of JAULJZ010064481.1, from coordinate 1,901 downwards.
GCCTCACATTGTGTGAGGCATCGTCCTTACGTCTTCGAATCTCCGAAGGGACCCTGGCGGCCCTTGGTCTTTCTGGAATAATTGGTATAGATCTCTGAGGGATGAATCTGGTATTGGTATCAGAGCTACATTGTGTGTTTTACAAGTGCAGTAATATCTCGTCGTATTTCGTGAAATCAAGAAAGACAAAATATCGGAGCAGTGGGTTTGTAAGTCTCTATTTTTGTCTGTAAGGCCGAGGATACACGTTTATATTGACTGATAGCATTGCATTATTAATTCACATATAATAGTTAGGATTATCATATCATTCTCAAATATACTCTTTGGTGAGAGTTCATCAAGATCTCCACAAATAGTTAATCAAAGTGAAATTGATGTTGAAAATATGAAAAAGATTTTAACTAATTGGTTTATGTCTAAAAAGAATATTAATGAACTTTATGACAAAAATTTTGAATTAAAACAAACTTATAAAATAAAAATTGTTAAACAAATTTTACCAGTTACAAATCAATATCAAACTTTTCAACTATTAGATCCAAATCTTACTAAAAGATTTCAACAAAAAGAATTTAATTTTTTACATTTAGGTCTTGTACAAATAGGTATAAAACCCATGGCACGTTTAAATTTAAATAAATCTATTATTTGTTCTTTAGTAGATTTAAGACATAATTCATATTCTGATGCATTATTAGGAACCATCAAAACTAGTTTACTACTTGGTCCCGTATATTTTGAATGCTTTTCAAATGTTGAAGTTTCACTCCATGATCCTACAATGTTAAAAATATTAATATTATAAGTTCAAATGAAAAGGTATAATATGGATGCTTTATCCTTAAACTTACAAATAACTTATAGAGTTTATTTAAAAGTTATGACAACATCAGCCCCAATGTTTAAATATATTACAAGTCTACATGGATCAACAATAATGTTTCAATCTAATCTTAACAAATCACAAGTAATTACACTAAAAGTGATTAAATGGCATGAAATAGAAGAAGCTGATGAACAAGATAATAATAGTTGGCACATGTCACAAATTATTCTTGTAAGAATTAAGATTGTACACAAGGAAGATTTATTTTATTAATAGGTGGTGTTGGTAGAGATTGTAGAGGCTTGCATATGTAGATCTTTTACGATATTTTGAATTGAGGTTAATTGATAATCAATATAAGGTATAGTATTTTCAATTTTATTGGCCTGTTCCCTCAGGGTTTAGAGATGAGCATTAGTGTAATTTAATTGATTAGGAATATGTTGATCAGATTGAGCAAAAGGTTTAGCACAAACACCTAATGCGATATCGATAGTTTTACTAGGAGACTTACACACCACTATCAGATTTACAAAAGACTTTTCAAAAAGAAGATTCTCAATTTCCATCATGCCAGATAACGTGTGAAGCTTTGCTAAAAGAATCAAAAATTGCAGCATATTTTCCAAAAAGTTCTAATGCCCCACAGTACCTGAGCATAGTAAAAGTCAAAAAGTGCTACAGGAACGTCCATTATCAGCCGTCAACAGTCTCCCACTGTGTTACTATTTCTATTGGATTCCCGACAGTTCACTATATCAAATAGTAAAAGTGATGAATAGTGTTGTATATAATCAAAAGTAAACAGTGTCTTCTATTATTTGTTTTCCTGTTTAATTTGGTTCTTTTAATTTCTTTTAAAGTTCTTTTTTGGAGTTTGTCTATATAAGGGACTGAAAACCCTTATTATTCTTCATACTTAAGCTAGTAACTATTTCTCTTTTCTTTTCCATCCCTATGTACTAATTCTCTCATACCTTGTTCTAATATTGTGTAAGTCTTTTTAATATCAATATTATTGCGTGCTTTTATATATATATATATATATATATATATATATATATATATAAAA
>JAULJZ010064459.1:0-13368 GCA_032270985.1 Heliamphora pulchella | reverse complement strand
ACAAGTTTCATAAAGGTATCATACTATTAAGATTAATATAGTTCTCATTTTTCATGAAAAACGCATACGTCGTTTTTACGGTCACGGCGTCGGTTCAAATTTTTTTTTTCGCTCCAATATTCTTTGCCTTTAAAGTGTTTGGCTTAATTTTCAATTAGGGCCAACACAAAATATTCTTTATTTAAGAATACTTAAGTGTTTTAATCCTTTTGATAGATAAGTCATTTCTGTTGGCTAAAGGTATTAACTCATTTGTTCAAGATGTGTTAACACTTTCTTTTTAAAAAATATAAACATATTCTCTTAAAACCATTTATTCTTAAAAAATAAATTATCAAAATCAATATAAAAAGCCCTTGAGCTAACAATCTCCCATTTTTGATGATTACAACCATTTAACATTTTCTATAAAACATTTGAAAAGATTTTTTAACAAGAGTTCTCCCCTTATCGATATGCCTTAAACAGAAAGTGTAATTATAAAATTAGGTATACATTCAACAGAGTAATATGTACTTAGATGATAATTTGCAATATCAACTTACAAGAGATTTTGTGCATCACAACAATTATGTGCAAAGTGATTTTCTAAAAAAAATCAACAACCAGTCATAGACACATGAATACGATATGCACAAACACATATACAAATATAAGCAGATTTGGCTATGCACAACCACATATATAAACATAGGCATTTATTCATAAGCATAAAAAAAATGTTCAAACATTCATCCAAACCATTCAAACAACCCATTCAAACATAAAAAAGGAAATGTATGTTAAACTTTACATCTTCTCCTTCAAAAAAAAAACTGAATGTTTGATAATGTTTTCTTCTCTTATGCTCTTCTCCCTTTCACTTCTTCTCCCCTTTTGTAATTGGCAAAAAAGGGTCACTGGTCATCCATGAAGCGTTTGAATTTCTTCTTTACTTCAGCTTTTTCTTTGCTTGAAGATGCTCGTTCCTTGGAAGCTCGAGCTCTTTCTTCCTTAGCTTCAACTGCTACCATTGCTTCAAATTTGGCAGCTAATGCGAGATCAATTTCACGCTTCAGACAAGCTGCCTTCTCTTCTTTGGTTTCTTGCGACTTGAACTACTTGCTCCAAGCTTCACAGAGTCATTGAAGGTGCTCTTCGACTTTCTGAGAATTTGCATGGACGACAGTGACAATGCCCTGATCGTATTCCTTCCTGACTTGGTGCAGGATTGCCTTGTTGCAATTTACTATGGACACAATGTTGTCATCCATAGTTTTACAGAGGGTTCTCCCGGCATCCGTTGCGTTTTCAACGTCTCTCTAAAGGCTACAGTTAGTTTTGTCGAGGTGCTTGACTTTGTTGGATAGGGAGAAAACAGTTTGATTGAGATAAAAAAAGTCTTGATTAACTTTAGCTTGAAATAAAGACAAGGAAGAGGATAATGCTCGAATCAAGGAAACGACTTCAGATAGATCAACAGAAACATGAGCAGAGGATGAAGTAGGTGGAGCAGAGGGAGCATGACCAGATGTGGGAGTAGGATGAGTATGAGAAGGACCAGAAGGGTCTGGCCTAGAGGATGGTGCAACAGGTGAGTCAAGATCAATGCGAATAGAAGAAAAATCACGGGGTGTGGATTGAGTCCGCGAGACCGATGGCGTACCACGTTTAGTGGTCCAAACTCCATTATCATTTGTAATCTGCGTATGTTTGAAAGAAGAACTGCCATACAAATTGTGTTTTGAAAAAGGTACCATCTTTTTTGTGGATAAGTCTACACCAAAATGGCGAAAGACTTGGGTAAGATACATGGCATGAGGTAGGGAGGAATTAGACTTATTGTGAGAGTGCAACATGTTAGAAATGAATAAGAAGCCTAGGTCTAGGCTCTATTGTTCAAGTATGCATCACATGATGAAAACGTGTATATATGCAACATCTCCAAATTTTTCTATCTGAGGTAAAAAAAAATGTGATTCATCATATGATGTAGAATGCTCATCTCTAGCTTGAGTAAGTTAGCCTCTAAGGGCTTGGTGGGGTCAATATCGTCATTCTCAAAAATATTTTTCACAGCCTCAGAAAAAGAAAAACCTTCAAAGTCAAGGGGTTTTTTGTTACAGGGAACACAGATCTCACTTCTAGGAATACCAAGTATTTCATTTAGGGACGAAGGTGTCAAATGAATATCAACACCATTCACTCAAGTGGTGATAGTGGTGGTTGGAATGGTTGAGATGTGAATGTGTGCATAAAACGAGGCTAGAAAAGAGATCTTTGAATCACATTTCTATGGAGTCAAAAAAGGAGAAAGGGAAAATTACAGAAACACCCCCTACATTATTCCTGTATATCACTTAACCCCTCTAAATTAAAAACCCGTACAAAGTGGCCCCATAACTATTTGTTTGTATCATTTTGCCCCTCCAAACTATTAATTAAAATTACAAGAACACCCCCTAACGGAGGTGGGCAAAGTGACACAAACAAATAGTGTAGGGCCCATTTTGTACGGGTTTTAATTCAGGGGGGTTAAGTGATATATAGGAATAGTGTAGGGGTGTTCCTGTAATTTTCCCAAGTAGAAATCTATGCTATGTCCGGGAATGACTTTTCGATTCACAAAAGATGCAAAATATAGTTGACGAATTTTGGGAGTTTTGAAGTTGATTACCTCGGCCATTGCAATCGGTTCCAGTGTCGTCGCCGTCGCCATCGCCACTGTGGAGGACGTTTTCTTCTTCTTTGACGTTCTAAGGTTTGACGAACCTCCTTCACCAGATCGTTTCACGCCTTTCCCTATCATTCTCGGAAGCATTGTGAGTGGTTTGAGTGATTGTGGTTGGATTCGAAGATAGGGGAGGAGACGAGTTGACACGTCTTTTCAAAGAAGCAAAAAGCGCGAGAGATGAACCGACATGTGAGAGAGAGAGAGAGATAATGCGATGTTTGGGGGACTGACGCCTCTATATATAGGCATAAAGATTTATGTTGACACATATGATATTTGTGTCGACACTTTTCTTCGCAAGTGTGGGTATACGAAACAAGAAATTGTGTCGACACATGTTTAGAAGGTGTCGACACTTTCGGTTGTTTGGGCCGACACGATTGGTCTTTGTGTCGACACAAATTTACCAAGAGTTAGGGAACAAATTTGAGTCGACATTATATAGAAAGGGGTTGATACTTTTCTTCGCAGTGCCACTTCTATACAATTTTGGATCAACTCATCACACAATTGTGTCGACACTTTTTTCAAGTGGTGTCGACACATTTTCACACATTAAAGAAGAATGTCAAAAGCTTTGAAACACATTGAAAAGACATGATTAGTATGGCATATTAATTATGAATTAGAAGCACATAACATACTAAGTTCTCTTCTAATATAGCATATTCTTTCTTCATTTAAAGGTTTTGTGAAAATGTCAACTAATTGATAATCTGTCCCTATGAATTCAAGTTCGATATTATCTTTTTGCACATGATCTCTTATAAAATAATGTCTAATCTATATATGCTTGGTTCTTGAGTGTTGTATAAGGTTCTTGGATATATTAATTGCACTTGTGTTATCACATTATATAGGGATATGATCTAAATAAAAACCATAGTCCTCTAATTGTTGTTTTATCCAAAGAACTTCTGCACAACAATTTCAAGCTGCAATGTACTCAGCCTTGGCTATAGACAAGGCCATTGAGTTATGTTTATTGCTAAACTAAGAGATTAGTGAGTGTCCTAAGAATTGACAAGTTTCAGTTGTACTTTTTCTATCTACCTTACATCCGACAAAATCAGCATCTGAATAGCCAAATAACTTAAAGGCTATTCCTCTTGGATAGAATAATCCTATGTTATTTGTACCTAAAAGGTATCTAAAGATGCGTTTAACGGCGGTCACATGTGATTCTTTAAGATTAGATTGAAATCTAGCACACATGCAAATACTAAACATGATATCCGGTCTACTAGCAGTAAGGTAAAGTAGAGATCCAATCATACATCTATAATGCTTTTCATCTACTGCTATACCATCTTCATCCTTGTCAAGCTTTGTTGTAGGACACATTGGAGTGCCCATGAATTTTTCTTTCAGCATGTCAAACTTTTTCAATATATCTCTTGTGTACTTTGCTTGATTAATGTAGATTCTTTCTTGAGTTTGTTTAATTTGGAGTCCAAGGAAATAGTTGAGTTCACCTATCATGCTCATTTCGAATTCTCCCTGCATACACTTAGAGAAGTACTTGTAAAGAGATTTGTTAATTGAACCAAAAATAATGTCATCTATATAAATTTGGACAACTAGCATTTCATTTTCTTGAGACTTGATGAAAAGAATGGTATCAATTTTTCTTCTTGAAAATTTATTTTCAATCAAGAATTTGCTTAGCCTTTCATACCACGCTCCAGGTGCTTGCTTTAAACCATAAAGAGCCTCGGTAAGTTTGTAAACATAGTTTGAAAAGTTTGAATTTTCAAAGCCAGGTGGTTGTTCCATAAAAACTTCATCTCAGATAAAACCATTTAAAAATACACTTTTGACATCCATTTGATAGGGTTTAAGATTTTTAAAGCATGCAAAAGCAAGCAACATCCTAATGGCTTCAAGCCTAGCCACGGGAGCAAAAGTCTCATCAAAATTGATGCATTCTTCTTGATTGTAACATTGGGCTACCAATCAAACTTTGTTCCTAAGAACTACTCCATTCTCATCCATTTTATTTCTAAAAATTTATTTTGTACCGATGATGTAGTGTTCCTTAGGTCTTGGGACTAAAGTTTAAACTTTATTTTTTTCAGATTGATTAAGCTCTTCTTACATAGCTAAGGCCCAAAACTCAACATTTTCAGCTTCCTTAAAATGTTTTGATTTAGTCTGGAAAAGAAATGCTAAATTGCCACAATCATTATGTAGAGAGGATCGAGTTTTGATACCTTGAGATGGATCACCAATCATAAGATCTTTTGGGTGACCATAAGCATACCTCCACTCTTTAGGTAAATCTAAATTTTCTAGATTTGAAGATTCAGCAACCTGTTGGACTGCATTTTGTTGAGAATTTGAAGCTTCCTCTTGATTTGGCTCTTCTTTTTCTTTAATAAAGATATCTTTAATACTTTTTTCTATGTCTAACAAGTTATCTTCACAAAAGTTCTTTGAAGATCCAAGGTTAGTTTCATAAAAAATAACATGTATAGATTCTTCAATAACTAAGGTCCTTTTGTTGAAAACTCTATACGCTTTGCTAGATATAGAGAATATCCTAAGAAAATACCTTCATCAGATTTTGCGTCGAACTTGCCCAAAAGTACTTTATTGTTGTTTAAAGCAACACATTTACACCCAAAGGCGCAAAAATAACCAATGTTAGGTTTTCTTCCATTCCATAGCTCATATGGGATTTTCTTGAGAGAAGCTTGTATCATAACTCTGTTTATAATAAAACAAGCAGTATTAACAGCCTCGACCCAAAAGTATCTTGGTAGATTGTTTTCACAAAGCATAGTTCTAGCTATTTCTTCCAATGTCCTATTCTTTCTCTCAACAACTCTATTTTGTTGAGAGGGTTCTAGGAGAAAAAAAGTTATGGTTAATCCCATTTTTATCACAAAACTTTTTAAAATTTTTGTTTTCAAATTCTCTACCATAATTACTTCGGATGCTTGTGATTTAAAAATATTTTTTTTTTGAACTCTCCAAAATAGTTTTGTAAAAGAGGCAAAGGCTTCATCCTTATGAGCGAGGAATATCACCTAAGTGTATCTAGAGAAGTCATCAACAATAATAAAGGCATATCTCTTTTACCGATACATCCAATTCTTATGATTTTTCCTTTGCTATTGTCTCTAAAAGTCACAAATCCACCATTTTTTGGTTTAAGAGAAACGAACATTGATTGGTCACCTGTCATGTGTCTTGAACATGCGCTATCGAGATACCACATCCCTTCTTTGAATGAGGATTTGAGACACACCTGTAAGGAGAGTTAAGTTTTGATTTTTGGTACCCAAATTTTATTGAGTCTTTTGGTGTTAGTTCCTTGATGATGTGTTCTTTTAGGAACCTAAACCTTCTTAACAGAATTATTTGACAGATTTCTATGTGAACAGTGCATGACAGTGTGTCCATATTCATAGCAATGAAAACAAGTTGCATTTGTATGATTAGAAGATGCCTTGACAAAAATGTTGCTTAAGAACTTTTGTTTCTTCTTTGGCTTATACCCGATTCTGGCTTTTTCAAAAACACATTTTTGCATGCCAAGAAGTTTGTCTAAGTTGTTGTTTCTTTGAGTGAACTTATAAATAATTTTAGTAAGATCTTCTACCTTTTCAATCAAAACTTTGTTTTCATCTCTCAAAATCGAGACTTGTTTTGATAAAGCAAGTTTTTTATTTTTCAAGGTTTAAATCTCACTTCAGGAGCAAAGAACTAACTTTTTCAAAATAGAGTTCTTTGCACCCATTTTTCTCAATTCATCATGCAAATCTTCAAATGCACTTTGTAATTTATCTAAGGAAAAGGGGTCAGGGGCTACCTCATCATTTTCTCTAGCCATGAGGCATAGATTTGCTACTTCATTTTCTTTCCTTTTCATCCATAGAACTGCTGTCATCACTCTTACCCCATGCAGCTATCATGGCTTTCTTGAAGCCCTTTTGAATTGGTTTTTGAGCTGAGAGCATTCTGCCTTGACGTGTTCAGGTTTTTTGCATTTATAGTAGATTATTTCATCCTTCTTGTGATCTATTTTGAGTCTACTAGAATCACCTTTAAACTTGTTAGGCTCGCCTTTGTATGCTTCCTTCTTGAAGAATTTTCTTCCTCCTTGTTTCTTTTTTCTAAGAAACCGCTTGAATTTCTTTGTGATGATGGCCATGTCTTCATTCTCATCACTTGAGAAGTTTTTCTCCGATTCTTCGTCATGAGTTGAGGACTTGAAGGCGATGCCTTTCTTCTTTTTGTTATCATCCTCATCGTCCATCTTTATGATCATCTCATGGGTCATGAGAGAATAAAGAAGTTCTTCTAGATTGAGCATGATAAGGTCTTTAGCTTCTTGAATAGCTATGACCTTAGCTTCCCAACTCTTAGGCATGCACATAAGAATTTTTCTCACTATTTCTGCATTTGTATAAATCTTGCCAAGAGATTGTAGTCCATTAATAATGTCAGTGAAATGAGTAAACAATCAGATATGGTTTCATCATACTTCATTTCAAATAGCTCATAGTTATGCACAAGCAGGCTTATTTTGGACTATTTCACTTGATTAGTACCCTCATGGATAACTTCGAGTCTATTTCATATTTCTTTTGCGGTGTCACATGTAGAGATTCTATTGAACTCATTTGGGCCAAGTGAGCAATAATATAGGAGATTTATGGCTTTAGCGTTCTTTTGAATTTTTCTAATATCATTTTCAGTCCATTCATCCTCAGGTTCTGGGACAGAAGCCCCTTCAACGGTTTTGGTAGGTCTTTTAGGTCCATTAATAATAATTCGCCAAAGGTCATAGTCTACGGCTTGAATGTAGATTCTCATTCTAGCCTTCCAATAATTGTAATTTGTTCCATTGAATAAGGGGGGTCTATTGGTCGACTGATCTTCAGATTGGACAGGTCCGATGCTAGTGGTTACCATAAAAACTCTTAGATGGTTAAATCAAAAACAAGAATCCAAGCTCTGATACCAATTGTTAGTTCTAGGCAACCCAAGAGGGGGAGTGAGTTGGGTTTTAAAAAATTAATAACAATTTTTAAAACTTTTTCGATAATCTTTTAATATAGCAAGATAATCAAATCATAAAGCAATGCAAATATTAAAGAGATTATGGATAGAGAGATTGAACTGAACACCGAGAATATATAGTGGTTCGGCTTCTTCCAAGCCTACGTCCACTCCTCAAGTTTCTCTTTGAGAATTTTAATTATGTAGAATGCTTCACGGGCGCATTCCAAGTCTTTACAACTTCAAAACTTTGCTTGAGCTATCGAATGTTTACATGCACATTCAAAAGCCTATCACAGCTTCAAGAAGATCTAATAAAAATAATTTCCTCTTTTCTTCTAATCTCCCTTGAACTCTTCTTTAATGAGATTTACTCACTTACTCAAAGAATAAAGGGTGACTCACCCTTGAATACAATAAATGAATTAATAAATAAAAAACACTCACTCTCTTTACAGAAATTGATTTACAATAAATAAGATGGTAAAGAGAGATGAGGAATAAGAGTTGGAGCTTCAGCAATAAATGAGAGCTTGAGAATTTTGAGATTGATTCAAGCAATAGAACAGTGATTGTAAGTCTCCAGAGGGATTAAATGCTAAGAAGTTACTCCTTATCTAAGCTCTTGTGCATTCTTGACCGTTGGAGGTAGGTGAGGGCATTAAATGCCAAAAATTCGACCGTTGAAGTCTGTCGCGAATTTGAATTTGCGTCGCAGGTGTCGACACAAAATGTCTAGGGCAGGAATCTTCAAGTGATTGGGTCGACACAAATCTTCTGAGGTATCGACACAATTTCTGTAATCTTCCTCACCAACACCACGGTGTCGACAACTTTGGGTTTGGTGTCGATCCATTTGAACTTTAGCATTCGGGACAGGACCATTTCTGTCGCCTCAAAACTTCTTGGTGTCGACACTAAAATTCTGCAGGAACCCTCGGTATATTTGTGTCAACTCAAGTGGACATTTGTGTCAACACTAAAATTCTTCAGGTGGGCTCGAAACTTTTGTGTTGACTCATCTTCAATTTGTGTCGACACCCAAAATCTACAGGTGGTCTCGGTTCTTTTGTGTCGACTCATTTTACCTTTGTGTCAACTCAAAGTTTCGGATACCAAAAGTGAGAAACACTTGTGTCGACACAAAATCAATTTGTGTCGACCCATTTTGAGTCTTGAGAGCTTCGGCTCTTTTGTGTTGACACAAAACTTATTTGTATCGACACACATTCTTAATACCTGAAAGGAACTTCATCAAACAATTAGGGTGTCAAACCATTTATTCAAAGGTGTTGACACACTTGATATGTTTCAAGTATTCTTTACCTTTAAAGTGTTAACTTAATTTTCAATTGGGGTCAATACAAAATATTCTTTATTTAAGAATACTTAAGTGTTTTAATCCATTTGAGAGATAAATCATTTCTTTTAGCTAAAGGTGTCAACTCATTTGTTCAAGATGCGTTAACACTTTCATTTTGGATATATAAATATATTCTTTTAAAACCATTTATTCTTAGAAAATGAATTATAAAAATTATCAAAATTAATATAAAAAACCCTTGGACTAAAAGTATCCCTCGAAGACCCCGTGAAATACATCTCCAAGAAGACCCTGGTGAAAGAAGCCCACGCGCCCTCCACTGTTGTCTTAGCAAATTTTCGCCATTCCTTAGCATCTTCCCTGAGTTGGAATGCCGCCAACTTCACCCTTAACTCGTCCTCTATGATCTCCATGGTATCGAAGATTGTCGTGGTTACCTCTAACCACTCAGTAGCCATCTTAGGATCTAGCTCCCCAGAAAATGTTAGAGGGTCCAATCGTCGAAACTCTCTCATAGCAACAGTAGCCCTTGGCTCGAGAGCTCTTGTTCCTATCCTAGCCGTCTCGACTAACGCTCTCATGGTAGTGAGCATCTCACAGATCACATCTATTCTGCCCACTAGTTCCTACAGAGCATGCACATCCCTTTCCTCTAGAACCTAGGCACAAGCATGACCTCGACCGCGACCCCAACCTCTACCTCTTATGGACAACACCGTCCCTCAACAAGGTACCATATAACACGTATCATCGCATTAACACACCTTATGCAACACATAACGAGGAGCACTAATCGTAATGACACGTTAATCCAGGTTACTTGTTTGGATTTCTAGTTAGAACGGATGTCGGTCAAATGCCTTTCTAACTTCAACCCCAAACTAGTTGTCCAGTCGGCCAAGGGTAAGACACACCATCCTAAGAGCCCAACCTCCATGCCCAAATACCACATAGCATGCAAATATCAAGTTATGTCCAAAATATCTCATGCAAGCACACCAACACATGAACGTCACACATCAATGCAAGCCCTCACGTAATGGATCAACCACTCACATGGCTCTTAGGTATTTGAACCTAGATGTCTGATACCAATCTGTCACGCCCTCAATTCCAAGGCACAAGAACCAACCTCGACAACACCAAAAAGAGGGGAATTTTATCATGAAAAGAGTTTAAAAGCCCCAAAACACTACAAAACCTCTTTTTAAAAATCTTAAAAAGAAGGATACAAATCCCCAAAGAAAAGACTTCAAAAGAAACAAAGGTGAAAAATTGCTCCAGCAGGCAAACCACTCGATCAATCCCAAGACTGATCGATCGGTCTTTCATAGGCTGTAGCAGTTTTTCCCAACATTTGAGATATTGAGAGCAGTGTTAGACCGCTCAATAGATCGATTGGTCGGTCCATCGAGCGGTCCACTCCTGGACTCTTTTTCAAAACATGTTTTCCAACACTCTTTTTTTCCAAACCTCAACAACTCCTTCCAACAAGCATTTTCAAGGAATTACCATAACAACATGTAAAGAAAGGATATGAGAATATCTTTAAATGTCTCCGATCACTAAAATACCCAACCCAACCCAATACCCGATAACCTCGTATGCATACAATTCATGAGTATATATGGCCTTAAGGCCTTACAAAACGATTATCAACTAACCTCAAAGAGCCAAATCATTTTATCGAAAGAATCATATTTACAAGATATACATTTCTCAAAATATCTTTCTATATGTATGTAATTCAATCCTAAAAGCTTTAAAAATGATCCTTGAGACCAAACTTCTCATTCGACCACCTTCTTTCCATTATCACCTAAAATATTTTAAGCAACACGAGCCGAGGCTCGTAGGAAATAAACTAAATATGAATATATGCATGACATGCGAGGATAATTATGTGAATACACAACACATTTAAACCCAAAACTAAATTCACATTTCTAGTAAATTCTCATTCACACAACCGATTTTCTTTTCTTTATCTAAAACCAACACACGCATTAATTAACACATTAGTTCCGTCCTCCCAAACCCAACATAGTTACTACGACTTCCTATTTTAATTCATTCCCTTTCACATTCCACAATACAACCATTATCAAGATTTTCCAAAATCTCACATTCATCATTTACATCATATGATTTACTAACCCGATTTCATTCATTGATTTAATTAAGTACCATAATTGGACGGCACCTTTAGACTCAGGCGTATTTATCATCACTGGGCCATGTGAGGTCCAATAATTAAATACACATTCTATAGCCCAACACGGAGAGCACACATTTTTTATTTCTCTTGAAAACATTGATTGTTGGGCTGCCTAAGAGCATACTTTTACGGGGATTAACTTAAGGAAGGGGCTACCTTATATTGCACAAGTTTTTGATCTTTCACTTTAGAGCTACTTGAACCCAAACTTAATTATTCATTCCCTTCACACGGTACCTTATTTAAGTTATTCATATTTAAACCAACACGAGTCTAACCATCAACCCGGTTCCTTTCGCCAAACCCAACACCATTAAGGTTTCAATTATCAACCATATCAAACGTTTTCATAGTTCATTTTCCATCAAGCCAACACAGGCCTCAAAAATGGTTTTATCCTGTAAAACCCACATTTTCATCCTTCAAACTATGCATATCATCCTAACAAATATCATGCCACAGTTAAGGGAAAGCTGTAATAAAACAGTAATAAAAAACATGATCTTTGTTCACTCAGATCATACAACCGGAATCAAAATATTATTTTTTCACTCGGAACATACAACCGAGGAAAATAAAACAGTAATAAAAAACAGTGTTCCCTCGCGGAATGTACCATTGCAAAAAAAGATGATTCAATCCAATGTATCGACTCTATCACCAGGGGATAGAGGTAACAACTATAGACTGCTGCCCATTACCTAATCCTGAACCACTTAAGACCGGTAAGGTAATGACAAGTTCTATACGGAGCACCACGAGGAACCACTCAATTTACGGGTTACGACCCCGAGGGAGCTGAGCATCCATCTGCCTCAATTTACAGGGATTAATCCAAAGGACCTGAGTACCTACTCTTCGCACGTTTTTGGACTTACACCGAGGGCAACTCGTGCCACATACACGTCATCCCGGTACATTTAGATAATCTATCCCAAAAATCGAACCGTAGCTCAACTACGAAAATATTTCACAAATATAAATTATACATGTATATACAGATTCATCCATCAACATGGAGATCAACAAAACCTTTCCAAAAAGCTTTCCAGAAAAACAGTTATACAATACGTGTATAAACAAGAGATCCAATCTATGAACCATGGAGATCAAACAAAATATTTTCAAAATATTTTTCCCCGTTTCCAACAAAATGTTCAAAACATGAGATTCAATCCCAAGGGTTAGCTCCAAATCTCCAAAAAATAAAATGTCGAGATTTTATCAAAAACTGCCGTTTTCAAGAACACCTTTTGAAAACCAACATACACAAGCTATATCATGTAATAATCCAGGAAAACGTAAAACATGCTTTTTATCCGAAACAAGGTTTAAACATAACACATGATATATAAGCATTTTAACTAGGGAAAAAGCATACAACTGAATGAAGCGTCACTGGCCAACCGCCACTATCACGTCCCGACACTCGGGTCACGTAAAACACTGACAGATAAATTCCCAAGGAACATGAGACTTGATCAAAAGGGCTCACAAGGATGAAAAACAACCCTTCCCAAACATTCAGCTAAAAGCGGGTGAAAAATGGTTTGGAAATCTTGACACACATTCACTCTTTTGATCATAACTTTTTCTACAAAAAGAATTTTAAGGTGAGAGTGGTGCCATTGGAAGGAAGACTTCCGGGGCTTCGATTTGAGTACAAGAACGACCCAATTCTGAGTCCGGATGAGAGAGATAGCATCAAAACAAAATGACCCTGCACAGCTAGTTCGCTCAAGCGGAATAGGGCGCTCGAGCGAGCTACAACCCGAGAAGAATCCAGAAACTCTGTTCTTGGTGTTCTTGGTGTTCTAAGCCTCCAAACCCTCAAACACCCACTAAATTAAAGCATCCAAATACCTTTTAAACACCCTCGAATATACCCAAACTCCAAACTACCACAAATCCTCAAAAGAAACAGTTCAAAATCCGTTTTCATCCAACCAAAATCAACACAAACGCCCTTTTTAAACCAAAATCAGATTTAACGAAACATACATCGATTGTCCGTGCATTTTTAATTGGTCAAAATACTTATAATTGCACATAGTACCCTTATACAGCAGTAGAATCTGAGATCCTACCTCGTTGAGCTAAAAG
>JAULJZ010064448.1:0-13369 GCA_032270985.1 Heliamphora pulchella | reverse complement strand
AGAAGAGGTTGTTTGGCTCTCATTATATAGGCAAGGCTAGGGAACACATGGGGGACAAAAAAGTACATAAAAAGTCCCATTTTTTCATTTTAATTAATGTGATTTGAATTTGATTTAAGTTGATTTGATTCTTCGAGGCCAGAATTCAGATTTGGGGAAGCTAAAAGTAGCTATGGTTCAGTTTGGGGGACAAAAATCTAATCTCCCATCAATTAAGGGATTTGTCTCGATTTTCATGCCCCTATTGTGCAAGAAAATACATTAAAAATTAATTTGATGTATCTTTTTGGTGTCTTTTCCTACTAAGACTTATTATTTTGTTATGTTTATGAGAAATATAGTATTTTCATGTATTATCATAGTTTCCATAACAATTGATTAAATAAATGTAGTCTTTTAAGTCAAATTAAGCTATTTTGACAATATATGGCTTTTTGACTTATTTTGTTGTGTATGTACTTTAATAATGATTTATTTGCTTTTGTTGATCTATAAAACTATATTATTATGTATATTACCTATTCAACAAATATTGGATCATCATAATGCTTAATTTAATACATTTCTCAACATTTAAAGCTAAAAAGAAGCAAAAAGTCACTTTTTGGCACACATCCCAAGGTGGTCGGCCACTAAGGGGTAGTTTTGGAATTTTTGATGTTATTTTGTCCTTTTCTACTTAATGGTACTTAAATCCTTGATTTAAGATATCCATGTGTTAAAATTTAAATTTTTAAGACTTTTTACTGTACTAGAGGCAAAATGGTCATTTTACCTTATTTATGAGAATTTTTTATTTTTAATTTATTATTTCATGATATTTACTTCATTTAGAATGTTAGGAGACTTTCCGGGTGGTAAGGTTCCGTTGCTTGTGTTTTGGACCTTTTTAGAGTTTCTAGGCCAAACTTAAGATTTTCGGTTCGAGTTAAGATTTTGAATTTCTTCCGTATTCTATGGCCTCATGGACTATCCATCACTACTACTAGGGTCCGAGCAGGGTCATTACATTGATGACTTAAAAGTGATCTAGAACCTTGGTATTCATCTCTAAAACACAAGCATGCAAAGAAATGGGACAAATCCTTAACATATCACAAGTAGGAGACTTGAACATATAAGGACCTGATTTTTGAAGACTTGAATGTTTCTGCCCTGATCGTTGGAACTCTAAAACTCAACTTAAAAAATTGATCTAAGCATGTTCTTTATGTTCAGATTTATCATTTTGTGTTATCATTCATCCAAATTTGATTTCAACTCATTTGAGTAAGTAGAACTCGAGATATTACAATTCTACAAAAGTGTCATTTTTCGACCAGTCGATAATACCTACCTAAAAACCCTAGTTTACAATGAGATCCGAGCTTAGTTCAAAACATAAAGGTTGTAGATAGCATATATCTGTAACTACCCACCACAATAGAGCACAAAATATTGAGTTCTGATAGGTCTAAACCCCGTTGGAACTCTCTGTTGTGATTCAGCCATGAAAGGAAACTTCTGTCACACATCTTTATATGGCCAAAACCCCCTGTTTTTAGTAACCTACTTTAAAGGTGGTCTACATGAACATTGTAGGTAAGATATTGAACTATTTTTTGTTCGAAAAACAGACCTAGATGCCTCAGGAAAGTCCCTTAAAACCATTTCAAACTCTCTGTCCAAAACCAGTTTTGCTAAGGGTTTGGCGGCTGATAGAATCTATTTTACAAAATGGCTTATATCTCTAACTTGTTTCAAACAACTACCCCTATAACCCTTCATGATACTTGTAGGAGACATGTTAATCTAGAACATATCCAAACATAGGCACATTTCGACTTGTTTTGATGCCCCAAAATTGAGACTAACAGAGGCATATTTTTGATAAAATTTTGAGCAAAGTGCTGAACTATTTTCGCTTAGAATGTTTTATTCACCCATCTTCCTTAGGTTTTGGCCTTAGTGTTAAATATAAGAGTTGTAGGAAGTATTTTTGTCTCTTTGGTGTTTAAGAATCATAACTTGATTCTAAATCTAGATGCCCCAAAACCCTATTGACCCTTTTAATTTAATACTTGAACTTGGCCTTTAAAGTTTTCTATGTGCATGTTTGAATACCTTTTGTCGTGAGACTCAAGTTTGTGTTTCAATTAATTTGCGTTAGATGATTAGTGTTTTTAAGTGAATGTACGATGATTAGAACTCATGCTATCAAGTTTGAATTGTATCTTGAGAATTGAACTTTGCCATGCTAGTTAATGCCATGCTATAAATAATTGCACTTGGGATCAATATTATACATCATGGATATTGTCACTTGCATCCTGGCATATTGGAATCCATCTATGTAAATCATTGTTAGAATGGGCTATGTTGAATTGTCCTTCTTAGTTTTAAGTCTAAGGCATCCCTGGTTGCCATTTTTATAAATGTTTCAAGATGTATTCCCCTTGTACACCCTAGGCATGTCCTCTGTGTTATAGATTTGCTTTACACACCCTGGGTACGTCCCTAGTGTTTGAAATGGTTTATTATAGATATTATTGGACACCATGGGTTCGTTGCTAGCATTTCGATTTTAATGGCTTAGACTTTTGGTTGACACCAACGAAGGCATCACGAATCTTAAGGTTGGACAAATCGCTTATTATATGATTGATTGATTGATTGATTATTGAATTTTATGGGCCTAGAGGATGGCATAGAGCCCACACTGTTGCCATTGAGTAAAACAGTTGTGGCATGAAGACCGGCGAAGCATTTACTATTCCCAACGAGACGCGATGATGGCTTTGGTGATCAATTACCCGTAAAAGTCTACTCTAGTAATTCCCGGTGTGAAATTCCTGTTATGATCTGATTGTATGTCGGGTTGGGCATTTGCATTGCATACACGGCATCTCATACGCATGTTTATTGACTTATCTGCTATCATGTTATAGCTTTGTCTGTCTCCTTGACTTTAAAGTGTGCTTATGTGTTACATGGTATGTGTTGTGGTAAATTTTGTGCCATGAGATTTGTTAGAAAGTTTAGAGTATTTTTCTACTGAGTTTTGGCTCATGGCATTCGTACCACAAGTGAGAAGGAGTTCTTGGAGGAGGTCGTCCCAGAGAGAGAAGAAGAATTTGAAAAGCAAGGTGAGTTCCAGGAGCACGTGAACCCCGCTAACACATTCTGGGAATTCGAGACCTCTTTTTTTGTTCTTTTGTTCAGTTTTCCTGCAACCTTTGTAATATTTAAATACCCTTGGTGAAATTGTAATCGTTATGTACTTTTAATCAGTTTAAACTCCTTTATGATGTAATATTTAAGGTATGTAAATATGAATGAATGACTAGAATATCCCTTTATTTATATTTATGTATGTCCTGACGTGCCCGGAAGATGGGGCATCACTAGAAATCCAGCATCTATCTGCTTGGTGACTTCCTCCTTAATCTTGAGAGCCCAGTCCGGCTTGATTCTTCGAAGCTTCTTCTTGACGGGTTTGGCATTGGGGTAGAGTGGGATTTGGTGTTAGACGATATCGAGATCTATTCCGGACATATCTTCGTAGGACCATACAAAAACTACTTCAAATTCTTTTAATAAAAGTGTTAATTGCTTACGTTCTTCCGAAGAGAACGTAGAACCAACCCAAACCATCTGTGGATCTTTTTCATTATTAAGATTTATTAAAATAGTTTCTTCTATTACAGGTTTAGCTCACATTTCATCTTCCTTTCAGTTAAATGATTTAATTCTTAGGGGATATCCTCCTCAAATTCGTTAAAATCTTCAGAATTCATGCAAGATATTTGAGGCACAGCGAAGTAAGCAAAATCTAAATCCATTTTATTAATCTCAACGGTGGTTACAATTTCAAAATCGAAACAAAAAGGACTCAGGATGCCAACAGGTGCATTCTCGGCAGACTTGCCATTATAGACACCGTTTACAAACTCGATTAAAATGGTCAACAAACTCGGATTTTATCTCACTTTCTACATCATGCATTTGAAAAGACTCAAAAGATTGACTCTTTTGCATCTCAGTAGCATCCCTGATAAGCACAATGTAATCCGCAGGCGCATTTGCATTCATCATCAACACGTCCTCATCTTCTTTGTTACCTATATACACTCGGGCCATCTCTTCATCGAAGATAGAACCCAAATCTCCTTCTTCACAATGAATAGTCCAGTTTGTTGGTACCTTTTCAGTGAAGCCCATCTACCATGTTTCCATTTCTTCCTCACTGTCAGACAGCTGGTGGTTGAAAAAGATCTCTAACCTCAGCAACTTCTAGTTAGTCCATACCTCAATGTAAGGCTCCAAAAATATGCAATAAGGGAAGTCATTTCCCTCCTTGATGAAATGCCCATTCAATGTTGGCCCGTACTCTCCCATCTTCGAACCTTCCAACTCCGGCTTGTATCTGAGCCTATATCCGTGTTAATTGTGGTACACAGGGATTGGTTCCGAGATTCCTTGCAGACTCTTGCCAAGTCCTATCCCTGGAAAGTAGGACATTCTTTTCATCATTGCCACCACTCTCGGGTTCACGTAATTTTCTTTTTCATTCATCAAAACTTGAACTGCCTTGGTCTCATTAAAGTCAAATCCATTGAGAAAATAATCTTCTTCTCCGTGTTGGATCTCAAGGAGCGGGGTGGTGTCATTGAGCAAGGTTGGCAAGCCAGTTTCCCCCAAAATTGTGACAATTATCCCTTCCTTGATCAGCATAACTTTCTAGTGCAGGGTTAACAGAACTGTAGTGATTGTTGGGACATGTACCAGGGCCTTCCTAACAACAAGTTAGATGACACTGGCACGTAAAGAACATGGAATTCTACCTCACTTTCTAATGGTCCCACTGTCACCGCAAATGTCACTAGTCTCAGAACATCTCTTCGCGTGTTGTCGTACGCTCGCACTCCTTCTACACTCGGCTTGAAATCTTGTGTCTTCAACCCCAAGCAGTAAGTAGTTCGTAATAGGCACACGTTGAGCGCAGAACCGTTGTCAACCAAGAGGACTAGTGCCCACTTCCCCAAACACTTGACAGTGAGATGCAGTAGCTTGTTGTGAGATGGTCCCTTTGAAAAGAAATCCTTATCACTGAAAGCAATTACGTTGGGCTGCTTCTCCGACACCAACATTCCAACCAACTGATCAGGGGAGACGTTGATCGGAATGTCTACACTGTTCAAAGCTTTCAGCATTGCCTGCCGGTGCTTATGCAAAGCTATCAGTAATCCCCAAATGCTTACATTTGTCTGCCGGTGATTCTTCCTTGTTATTCAGTTTCTCTCCTTGCTTCCTCGATTCTTCTAAGCCCCTACTATGTTGCCCCTTCTCTAGCTAAACGGGCTTAAAATGCCTTTCACTTCTTGTTAGATGCTCTACTTATTCCACATGCTCCCATAGGCCTTCAAATCGATGGATCACTTCTCGGACTTTAGTTACTAGGTATCCTTCTCCTCTAAAAGTCCAAAAATCATCTACCTTCGTCTTCTCTTGACTGTCTTCTTCTCTAGTTCCTCTAACTCCCCAAAAATCTTCTTCGATTCCCATCACATTTTATGCAAACCAATGGGATTCTTCATCAATACTAGTCTTTATCTCAAAGAGCTGAGATAGTGATACCCCATCAAAAGGATCGTCGTAATAATACGGTGGTGAAGGAATCTAAAGTTTCCAAGAACCCCCACTGTCATACGGTTCCTCCACGATCGGATGCCATTCCCGCACATCCTCTCCTTCGTCATAGTCTATGTCCATGATTTCTTACTCTACTTCCTCAAGTTCTCATAAATCATTTTCTTCTTCATATAAATTCTCGTTCACATTGAGGGAGCATAGGAGTTCTCGGCTTCGATTTGTGAAGGGGAACGATATAAACTGAAGGATCGAATACATAACCTCCAGTTCCCAAAAAATCCACCTGAGGCAAATACTTCTCTTCTTCTTCCCATTTTTCTCGATTTCTCTACTGACTGGTGTCTTCTCTTCTTATCTATTATCACTGTCGTCAATCTCCTTTCCCTTCGATGATTCTCTTATTTTTGGTACCTCTTTCTCTGTCTCCTCAACCTTTGAGCATAGCTTGACCTCTCCATATCATGCTGCCTCTCCATACCACACTACATCATTCATCGTAACGGTTGGAATATGCCACTTGATATTTATCTCAGCTTCCTCTAAGTCATCCAACGGTTTGAGGCGTGCCAAGTCTTCCGACAGATGCCTGATCTCTTCATCTTTTTCATTATCGCTATCGGAAGGAGGAAAGCCTTCTTCCTCATGAATGACGAAGACCACAAAGCCATCAAAGTCGTCGTCTACTACTTCCTCGACAAAGTCATTAATTAACAACACATCTCGGCCAGACGAAAAATTTGTAACGGGCTTTGGTTCTATCATGGGAACTATGAACTTTGTGGTATTAAAGTCTTCTGTCCCTCCTTCGATAACATTAACATTCTGCGGAGCTGCATGATTTAGCAAGAGATTGGTGGTTACATTCGGCTTTTGAGTGGCAGTTAGTGGGAGAATCACCTTGTTATCTATCACATCTTAGATTTCATGCTGAAGCCTCATGCAATTGTTGGTTAAATGACCACGCCCCTGGTGGAAGACACAATATTGGGTTGGGTTATATCGGGATGGCAAAGGATTCGGTGGCGGGGTTAGTTCCAAAGGTTTCAAGAGACCCCTCTTAATCAGATGGCTCAAAATGGAATTGAATGAAACAGTAAGCTGGGTAAAAGTTCTTTTTCGATTTCGAGATTGGTTTTGAGTAGTGGGATGGGAAAATGGATTAGGCTAGCTTGGATTTGGGTTCAAGAGGTTCACCTCATAACTTCAGTTCACAGAGTTGGTGTTTTTGTTTGGGTTGTTGGCATAAGGCTTCCTCGTCATTTTCTAGCTCGACTCTCCTTTCTTGATATCTCAAGACTACAAGGCTTCCTTTCTCTGTATCCTAGTGTCAAAGGCCTACTCGAATGTCATTAAGGGCTGCTTAATCAAATATTTTTAGAATTGTGGCTGTAGATTCTTCACCACCATCCTTTCTTGCTCTTTCTTAGTGGGCATGATCATCATCTTAGCAGCTTTAGCCCTCCAACGGGTCAAAAACTCAACAAAAGACTCCTTGGCCTCCTGCCTCGTAGTCTTGAGTTCTCAAGTAGTGACATCAAGATGGATATTATAATTGTTCCAGTTAACAAATGCATTAGCAATATCTTTCCAGGTTCTCATTTTTGCAGCATCCAGTGACATAAACCACTTTTGGGTAGCTCCCAACAAAAACCATTGGAAAAGTTAGGCCTTTAACTGATCACTGATCCCTATCGACAGTAAGGTCCCCACATACTTCTTCAAATGAATTCCCATGTCTCTAGCTCCATTAAATTTTTCTATATCAGGCATCTTAAACTTTTCAAGGAGTTTAGCATCGAAAAACAAACAAAGCCCCTCCATGTCTAACATATAATCTTCGACCCCTCGGGCCTTCCGCAGAATCTTCTCCAATTTATCAACCTTATCAAACAAGATTGACTCTTTGGTGGCTAGGATTTTTGGGATTCCCAATCGTACAGGTGGCACAGCTACTAGTTGTGCTCTGTCGGATCCCACATTATCATCTCAAATGTTGTTTCCTACTTCATTCTCTTGGTCATTCGAGAGAACTACATTGGGGTCTACAATCTTATCTACGCTTAACATTGAGACTAAATCCTTGTTTGGTTGGTCACAACAGTATTAACCCCTTCAACTATTCGTTGTAATTTCAAAATTGCCCTCATCATGTCGGTTATAGTTAATTCTAGGTCTACCATCGATGATCTCAACTGCTCTACACGTCTGAGCCTTCCACTCAGAGATCAGACTCAAGTGCCTATAGGTTCTTCTCTACACGGAGCTATATTCTCGGGTCTTTTAGCTGAAAGGACTAGTATAAACTAGAGAACTCGTCAGCTGGGGTCTAAACTTGGAACAACTCATGCTCGGCAACAGGACGAAAAAAATGAAAACTAATCCTAAACAGGCTGCTAACTATACAGACAAAAGCATCCATAAAAAAAATTGCATAATTCTAAAAGAAGGTGTTTAAGAAGCTATATACAATAGGAGAAGGCTCGTCGGTCTACACTCAGTGTACCTTCTGAATAGAGTCAAGAATATACCTCACAATGCCAAGAATGGTGCAAGGCATGGTCAAATGGTACGCAATAACACTTTTTGCCAGTTCTATGGAAGCATGTGGCCAGAAAGCTTGCTGGCTTCCTCGGCATAGCCCCGAGACAGTAAACTGACTGAAGTATTAGGTAGGCAGAGCGGGGATTCTGAGAACCAAGCATGCAAATATGTACAATGCAAATGCGAATACCAATGATAATTTTACAACAAGAACCATTGACATTTCAAGTTAAGCCCTCTTATGATTTTTTTGAAAACCTGTCCCCAGCAGAGTCGCTATAAAAACTGCAGGTGTTTTTTGGGTGCGTTAAAAAAATAATGCGTCGACTATCTATTATTTTTAAAAAGATGCCCTTTTTCTTTTTTTAAAAACAGAAAATCCAAGATATCCAAACACATTTTTAGAAAAATAGAGTCGCCACTTGATTTTGAGAAAAACAAAGAAATACAAAAAGAAGGCCACAAGACTTTCAAATGCAACCAGAGAAACAGAGGGTTCGGAGGCTAAAGTACGAAAACAGAAGGTGTTAGGCACTCTTTTCGTCCAACTGTAAGGTTGGCCTCTACTTTGTCAATGTTAGTTTTTATTTTAAACTTTTCAAAAATAACATATACAGAATAGGAGATTAAAAAGAGTTCATACAAAAGCAAACAACGAAAAAAAATCCTAACTACAATCTTAAGGTGCCATGCAAAATGGTTATTATTTATAAACATGCCACACTTATCGTTTGAGTAAAGAAAAGTAAAAAACATGCAATGAAAGATCAAATAAAATAAGAAAAAGCCTAAGGGTCATGGAATACAATTTCTGTCTCTAACATGCTATTTACAGATTATGCAGAAAGAACATAGAGGATTCAAACACTGTTTTTAAGCTACTGTACATACAACATGATCAAATGGATGGAATGTACAGAATAGAAACCACAACCCACTTCGTCAAGGATGGATCTACTATATATTATTCCAATAGTGACATAGGTCTCGAGACAGAATACATAAAACGTTAAAAATATGTAACAAAAGGTTTTAGGCATAGTTTTCATGCTGCTAGTCTCACGAAAGGCTCACGACCATCAAAAGTGAGAAGAAAGGTAGCGGCTAAAAGCAAATATGTAGTGGCCGTAATAATGAGGTCAAAATATCTCACGGTCATGACAACCAAGGGTCGCAGCCGTCAGGTTTTATAAATCTCAAAAACATTTTTATATATTTAGTGTGCCAATGAAAACAAAAATGTATTAAAAACATGATGTTCTACGCATTACAAAAAGATATAAACACACTGTTTTTCATGAACAGCTCATGTGA
This sequence comes from Heliamphora pulchella, assembly GCA_032270985.1. Lineage (NCBI taxonomy): Eukaryota > Viridiplantae > Streptophyta > Magnoliopsida > Ericales > Sarraceniaceae > Heliamphora > Heliamphora pulchella. The sequence continues at coordinate 3,883 of JAULJZ010064448.1, read as the reverse complement.
AAATGTTTGATATGAATAACTTGAATACTAAGAATGAAACAATAAATGGAAACCTCAATCGTAACACCCCCGAAAGAGAGAATGAGGGTTTAAGAAACGTCATGATTTCCTAATGTTCCCTAGTGTAGAAAACCGTCTCGAATGTTCTCTCGAATGTGGGAGATGAGAATTACCAAGTAGTCCGTACTCCGAAAGCCTCACCAATGCAAGCAAAGTCACAAACTAGATTCGGGAGTATATGGTATCGGGAATATGAGTATCAGGTATATCAAAATATCGGGTGAGGAACAGATTCGGCAGAGTATCAGTATCCAAGTGTTTTTCTTTTTTGATTTTTAGGAAAATGGGCGCCTATTTATTGGCAAAGAGGCAGCACAGACATCCTCTATGGGTGTTACCACCTGTCCAAAAAGGTGTCAAACTTGCGGCCGTGTCTTTGCACATGACGGCCGTAACAAATGAAAATCGCAGCCTACTCTAGGATCACAAAAAGGTAGCGGCCATTAGGGTAAGGACACGACCTGTTGTATGATCATGAAAAAAGGTGGCGTCTGTCAGGATCATGGATATCGCGGCCTAAAGGTTTTGATAGGTTTCTTGGGTTTTGAATTAAATTCCAAACTTTACTTGCCTGGGAGTATCCTTAAGCATAATTTCCATGTTTTCGTCATTGGAGAGCATTCGAGGCGAGTGCCTATGATTTGGCTTGGTCAAATTGGGGTGTCTACAACATCTAACTAAAAATTATCACTGTATTGACTAAAGAACACAGTAGCTATGTCCTCAAAAGTCCTAGTCTTTTCATTGTCCAATGATAAAAAAATAAATAAATAAATAAAAACTATTTTTGTGCAGCCCCTAACAATGAATGGTAGAAGAGTTAGGCTTTCAGTTGATTGTTGACTCCTATCAGCGACAAAGTGCCCACATACATCCTAAGTGAATCGTAGGATTTCTAGTCCCGTCAAACTTTTTCATGTCTGGCATCTTGAACTTTTCTAGAAGTTTAGCATCGGGAAAAAAATAATCCTTCCACATCTAGCATATAATCCTAAACTTCTCAGGCCTTTCTCAGTACCTTCACCAGTTCACCTATCTTATTAGACAAGACTAACTCATTTACAGGTGCAGCTATAACTTTTAGGACAATTGACCAGGCTACTAACGGGGATATCACGATAGGCAGAATTTCTTCATGTAGTGGATTCTCATCCCATATGTGATCCTTAACTCCTTCTAAATGATGGTCATTTCATGGGACTACATTTGGATCTACTACTCAGACCTGTAAGGCTTAAATTTGTGCTTAGCAATGGATCTGAACCTACGCCATATTGTTCACAACTATGATTACTTCTTTTACTGTCCATTATAACTCCATGGCAGCCTTTATTATATTAGCCATGGTCAAATCTAGTTCAGCCATTGATGATTTTGAATATGCCCGATCTACCCTTCTATGTCTTCCTCTCGGAGTTCTAGCCCAAATGCGTATAGGTTCTTCTTTCTGTGAAGCTATAGTCTCGAGGTTAGATCTCTGAGCTGAATAAAGTCAAGAAAATGGGGAAAATTGTCAACCGGGGTCCTATCATGGGACAACTCATTCCCAGCAAAAAGAACTAAAAAAACACTAACCAAGAAGATGTGCTAGCTACACTGACAAAAGCATTCATAAAAAAAATCACAGTCATAAGAGAGTTTATTGATCCTAATGAAAAGGTTCTAAGAAGCTATAAGCAACAAAAAAGGCTAGTAGGTCAACACTACACTCAATATACCTTCTAAATAGAGTAAAAAATATAACTCTCATGCTAGGTAATGGTGAAAGGCAATGGCCAAATGGTAGGCAAAAACTCTTTTTTCCACAACTAAAGATGCGTGTGGCCAAAAAGCTTGTTGGCTTTCCCAACATAGTTCCGAGATAGTAAACTTACAAAGGTATTCAGTTAGCGGAGCGGTGAGTTAAAGATCAAGCACACAATATTATACAATGCAGATGCGAATACTAATGAGAAATTTAAAACAAGAACCGATGGACTTTTGAGTTAATCCATCATATTATTTTTGAAAAATATTATCTCAGTGCAGTCGCCAGTAAAGTTATGACACCTTTTCCTTCTCTTTCATTTGGGCCGTTTTTATATTTTTGGACAAGGACCGTGTTTGAATACCCATTTTTTGTGAAAAAGAAAAGAAGTGAAGCTTTTGTTTTCTTTTAAAAGCAAAAGGGGACAAGATATCCAAACACGTGAAAAAAAAAAAAGAATCGCCACTTAATTTTTGAGAAAAAATAAGAAAAAAAAAATAAGTCACTGATCTACGTTACCACTGAGAAATGGGTCGGGGGCTAAGGGGAAGGTTTTAGGCACCCATTTCGCCCAGCCGTTAGGTTAGCCTCTACTTTATAACATTCGGTTCTTATTATAAATTTTTTAAAAGTAACAAGTACAAAATAGGAGGTTAAAAGTGTCCATACAAAAGCGAACAGGAAAGACAAAAATTCTATCTAAAAGGAAAAGAAAAGTCCAAAGGGTTATGTTATACGATTTTCATGCCTATCATGCTGCAGTTATTATCAAACAGCAAACTAAACAAGCTCAGAATATGATTTGAAGCAACTGATTTAACAAAAATAGAACGACCGTGGCAACCAAAGCTCGTGGCCATAACAAAATATGAGAATAAACTTCTGGCAGTGATAAACCAATATGGCGACCGCTATAACTAATAAAAATAAGCCAAGGATGTAGCAACCATACGTTGCGACCATCATCTTTAAGATCAACTTAATGCTTTTTAGAGTGTATAGTGTTCGAAATGACTTAAATACAAGAAAAACATGATATTACAAATTCAACAGAGCATTCTTTAACATATTATTTTTACAAAATTTCAAATGCTTTCATAGTTAATCGATTTATATTTTGTCATACGGCCTAAAAATGAAGAATATGCATGAAATGAATAATAGAATAAAGTAAAATGAAATGAAACAAAAAGAAATAAATAGGAACTCTAGTCGTAATGACCCCTAAAAGAGAAGAAACGAGGGTTCTAGAAATGTTACGATGACCTATGGTTACTTGAAAAGAGTAGTAGCCCACGAGTGTTTCCTTAAGTAACAGGAGTTGGGGCCAAGCGACCAATCATGCGCCAAAGATCCGTTGTGCGCTAATGAAGCGTCGTACTTAACTCGGATGCAATGGATTCAGGTAAGGTAAAATGTCAGGATGGCTATCGGAAGTATTTCGAGGGTTAAGTCCGACAAACTATTAGCACCCTTACTCTTGGTTGAAAATTTCTCTCTGAAAATGACGAAGACAAGGTGATTTATAGAATTTCGTACGCGAACATCATCCACCGGCACGTTGTCATGCTTCTGAAATAGAATGTTCTATGTGAATGTTATGGCCATAAACATCAAACCTCACTACCATGAGAAAAAAGTATGTAACATGACGGCCATGACATCTAAAGGTCACAACCAATTGTGCGATCGAAGCACCATGACGGCCGTGAAGGTCAAAGGTTACGGCCGGATGTGAGATCGAAGAACCATAATGGCCATAAGGATCAAAGGTTATGGCCGGTTGTGGGAATGAAACACCATGATGGTCGTAAGGATGGAAAGTAATAGTCATGATGTTTATGGAGATATGAGGGTTTTCTTGGGTTTTGATTCAAATTGTTAGTTTCATAATTGCTCGGATGTATCCTTTGGTATGATCCCATATGTCTTCATCATTGGTGAGCACTCGAAGGGTGCGTAAGATATGGCTTTATCAAATTGGAGTGTGTACACAGTGGTAGTCCTTTGTCCTTCCCGATGCAACCCCCATAGTCCATTTCCCCTATTACAACCTCACCCCCCACCGCCCCCCCC